>PVIC010020644.1:0-29294 GCA_004025085.1 Thryonomys swinderianus
TTTTTTTTTTTTTGCTGCCCATTAACAGCCGCAGTATTGGGCACATGACCCTGGTCAGTGTGTTCCTTCCTCCTGGCTAAAACAATAGGCTGAAAACAGACAAATGCCAAGACTAGTAAGAGCTTTATTTGAAACTTTGTTGCCATAATTTTTAAGAAAGGGATGCTCTTTCAAAAGAATGCAGAGAAAAGCCTGTGAGATGTGTGGAAGCACGTAGAGATAAAGAGAAATGAGGAGACAGAGCCCAAGGCTCTGGTCTCAGCGATGGCTAAAGCCTGGTGGACTTCTCAGTGCTCTGAGACTATCAGTTCTCTTATTTGGCAGAAGTTGTAATTTTAGCCCTTAAAACCAAAGGAGCCTAACTGGTACGTTATCCATAAGAAGTTTATATGTAACGATGAAGAATGCTGTGTAAAACATGAATGCATGACTCTTTAAAAAAAAGAAAGGTCAGGGGTGCTAGTTTGACATATACAAGTAATTATCTGAACAATTAAGGCAATTAAGATGCTGCTTGAACTGGGATCTATATACTAGGTAGAATTATTGACATGTTCTTTGGGAAACTGGGAAATCAAAAGAGGTGACAGATGTGGTGTTGTGTGTGTTTCATAAAGAAAAATATAATATGATGGGGGCACATTATAATTTTTTACTAGTGAGACGCAAACATTTAAAAATGTATATGACTCTTAAGAACATAAAGAAAGTTATTTAACAAAGCTTGGCTTTTGTTAGTAGATCCAGAATAATTTTCTTCTTTGATATTTTTTCTTTTTTAACTTCACTTGTTATAAAGAAGAAAACAGTTTTGTTTTGTTTTAAAGTAAGAAAGTACCAGAATCTGTTAAAAAGGGACAGAGGACAGCTATAATTAGTATCAATTTTTAAAAATGTTAACAGCGCAACTCATTTTGTTTCAAGCTGTTTCAGAATTAAAGACATACTTATTGTTCAACAACACTTCTTAAGAACATGCCCACAAGTTCAAGGGGTACAAATCACTCCAGCCACTGCGGCTCTAGGCTGCATGCCACTTACTGTTTTTACAGGTTGTCTAAGATCAATGTATGTGTCAGAGAACTTGTTATAACACTTTTTTTTATCACTCATGGAAACTAGATTTTAGTACATGGTTTTATCAAGGAAAGCCAAAAGCTCAAGCAACATAATGGCCTGAAGCTAGCAAAATCA
The DNA here is from genome assembly GCA_004025085.1 of Thryonomys swinderianus. Classification (NCBI taxonomy): domain Eukaryota; kingdom Metazoa; phylum Chordata; class Mammalia; order Rodentia; family Thryonomyidae; genus Thryonomys; species Thryonomys swinderianus. The sequence goes on from PVIC010020644.1 coordinate 1,195, forward strand.
TGAAAACCTGAAAAATTCCAGCAGACTGTATAAGTGGTGAGGCTACATCAAAAGCTGGCAGGAGAGTTTGAGCATTTGCTTTACATGAAGGAAAATTGATTTTATTTGTGTAAAACTAAACAGTGCTAAATGTGAACATGCAAGCCTCCAGCCATTTGAACTAACAAAATAAAAGCAAAATCCTCTTAAATATGAATTAAGATGTATCGAAGAATGGCCATTTGGGACTCAGAATTTAACAGTCTTCATCCTTCCATCGTTCCCTAAAATACAGAAAAGAACACCAGTCATCTTTGGCTATTTTAGATATGTTAATTTACGATGATGCTATGCAGGTTTATGATCAGAATTTGGATACCAGAGTCTTGGTGCTGTCTCTGCCCCCAGCCAGTTTTAATCTTCCTGGTGATCTCTTGTTTTCTAGCTCTATACAGCATCCATTTGTTTGCATGAAGCGGAGAAGTTAGAGGAAACAGGAACGGAAGGCTGTGGAGCCCTCGGGATATGAAATTTAAGTCTGATTTTATGTGACGTTATGAAAATATTTTGTCAGATTAACCTTTAAATTTAGTATTGGTTTCAGATATTGCTTGTTTTGCTGTGAAAGTTTCTCCTTCGGTTTCCTAAATGGAATATATTTTGTACATTTTCCATTATACAAAATTTCAAAGCATGAATTAGTAAATTGTGTATAATACACACATGTACACATACACATTTATTTTAATACATAGAATTTACTCACATATTTTTGGAGTGGGCAGAATAATTAACTTTATGATATTAAGAAAAACTAGTAGGGAAAAAAGGAAACAAAGCTTATGAATATAGGGGGTGGGGACTTGGAGAGAGGGTAGGAGAATAGGAAAAATGAGAATTAAGATGTGTCATGTAGTAGTACAAATTCTCCATGTTGATTGTGATCATAATGGAGATATAAAATGTACCAATAAAATCAATCTTAAAAGGAAAACATGGCAATTTTAAGCACTATGCTATCATATGAAAAGGGAATTAATGTGAAAAAATAGTGACTATGAACAAATCTATATTGCATTCACTCAGGACTTACTAGTTTTTAAGATAACTAAAAGAGCAAATCACTCAGTAAGTGATTTCATATCAACTGTTTTCTACTTTGAAAAAATATAATAATATAGCTTTACTTCATACCCCCCATAAACAAGAGTTAAAGATAAACATTGGAATCTACTTTTTTTTTTTTGACACAGGGTCTTGCTTTGTAGTTCAGGCTGGCCCTGAGCTCACTATGTAGCTCAGGCAAGCCTGGAACTTGCAATCCTCCTGCCTCTGCCTCCTGAGTGCTGGGATTAGAGGTGAGAGCCACCACGCCTGGCACTGTGGTATGTGGTATTGATGGCTGGTGGGCGTGAGTCACCACGCCCAGCATTGTATGTGGTTACTGGGATCAAACTCAGGGCCTTGTGCTTGCAAGGCAGACGCTAGAATCACTGAGCTAAATTTCTGGCCCCCTGGAATCCACTTTTGAACTGCAAATGTTTTAGAAGACAATCTAGTGCAATAGCCTGAAAGTAAATATTTAAATCTATTCTTTAACTGCAAATATTCTAGATGGCAATATAGTAAAAATATTTTAATGGGGAAGACTTATGTGGAAGATAATCAGAAAATCTGATAAAAAACTATGAGGGAGAATGTGTATGCATTATTTTGTTAAAATTAAAAGACATCATTAAAAATGATATGTGGTTTACATCAATAAACTAAAGAATAGTTGAACACTTATGGCAAAGGGCTACAGTTCCTAATATACAAATGTTTTCTACATATCAGTCATGAGAAAAGTAAACAACCCACAAAATGGTTCCAGAAGAGATAAAAGTAGATCTTAAATTCATATAAAACTATTTAATCCCAGAGACAGTACAGTAACAGTAAGAATAAATGAGTTCTCTTCATGATTCTCATCAAAAACTAAACTAGATAAGAACTGAAACAAATTTCCCCATGAGGTCAAATTGAATGTAAGCATTGAATTTGATTTGGATCTTATTCAATTCAGTTTATGACCAACATCATAGAAAGAATTGAATTCATATACTGAAGCAACACTATATATCATATCTACATATCTAGACAGTCAGATAGAGCCTGCCAAAAATGCATGCACAACTTCAGGGAAAATATATACATACTTCAGGAAAAGAAAAGTAGTATGATTTTTTTTAAATACATGGTGCTATCCTCACATGGGGGCCCCTAGAAGATTTGGTTAGAAGATTTCTATATCACAGAAAGCCCACTGCAAACCCTAAAAGAAGAAATTGAAAATGCATGTGCTGCCATCTCAATGATCAAGGTTAACAAGCAGTAATTTTCCACACTAATAAATGCCTAGAAGATAATGGCCACCACTTTGAGCACCCTTGTAATTGTAGAAGTCAAAGGTAATTTGCATAAACTTTATGATGTCTCAATAAATTTAGTATTAAAATATCTATACAAGTTTTTCTTGAAGTGTGTTATAAATTTTTGGTTGTCTCTTTTGATATAAGACTGAAGATTAGGATTGGAAGGGACAAGATTTTCTCTTTCTTTCTTTCTTTCTTTCTTTCTTTCTTTCTTTCTTTCTTTCTTTCTTTTTTTTCTTTTTGACACAGGGTCTTGCTTTGTAGTTCAGACTGGCCCCAAACTCACTATGTAGCTCAGGCCAGCCTCATACTCACACCAATCCTCCTGCCTCTGCCTCCCGAGTGCTGGGATTACAGGCATGAGCCACCACTTGTATGTAGTTACCAGGGACTGAACTAGGGACCTTTTGCTTGCAAGGAAGGTGCTAAAACCACTGAGCTAAATCCCTGGCCCCAAGATTTACTTTTAACATTTTTTGTTTTATCTGAATTACATTTTTAACAATTTTTTATTTTTATTGGTACATTGTATATACACATCGTGATCACACTCAATATTAGGAATGTGTACCAGTATATGACACAATTTAATTCTCACTTTTTCCCATTCCACTACCCACCATACATCTACCTACCCCCTAAATGCTAAGTTTTGTTTCCCTTTTTAATTTTTATGCTAAATTCTTTATTTTATTTTATTTCAGTACTGAGGATCAAACTCAGAACGTTGCACTTGCCAGGCAGGCACAGAACCACTGAGCTATAGCCTCCCTCAAATTCTTTAAATTTGTTACAAATAGCACATGTTATTTTTGTGGTGATTTTTAAAAAAGTATTCAGAAAAATCTCTATTAGTTCATTGCATAAATCTATAAACAGATGCAATAAGCTGTTGATAATGTTCTGCCAAAACATAGTACTGGGAGGTGATAGGTAGCAAAATAAAACAGGGCATGTATTATGGTAGGACAAGCTACTGTAGTAGCTTATACAATTTGACTGTCTTAAGAGTAACTTTCACAATTTCCTTCTTTTCTCAGAGTATTTTGTCCAAAACAAAATGCAAGTGCAATTTTGTTAATAATTTAAATTTGATTTGTTTTGCCATTAAAAACTCATCCAGCTATACTTTTTGTCTTCCTATGTCAACTGAGTAATGATCAGAACATGATGATGATAATAATGAAGATGATGATGGTTGAAATAGTACTCTGTATACATCAAATTCTATACTAAGCAGGTCACACACATAACAACCCCATAAGATGTCTACTATTTTTATCTTTATTTTGCAGTGGAGGAAACTCACCCATCCTACCTCACATAGCAGTACTGCAGGACCTAAGATTTAACTTTACGCACTTCTTGTCCAGAGATATTATACTGCTTCTCCAAGGAATGACAATAGGTGGCCACTGTGTGTGTACAAACATATCCTCAAAGAATGAGAAGCCCTGCTGTTAGTACAAATCAAGAGAAGGTGACAGCTAAAAGTTTACACCATTTAAAACTCAACTCCTATTGTCATTTGAGGTTAAGCTAGCCAAGGTTAAGCTTATATTTAAGTCTGTGATCTTGGATTCACTCTCACACTTGTTCAGTTACCCAGAGCATCAAGGTAGTTTATAAAACCATGTATCAGTCTCTCTGTGCCATAAGCATTTCTGTGCCAAAGAGAATTTGATCCACCAATATTCAAATGCTGAAATTAGAGAGCTCGAAGAACAGCTGAATGCACACCATGAGATCCACTAAAACCTGACAGCAGGTATATTCACCAATTTTGACCATAGTGATGGCAATAAGGAGACTTTCTGTTAAAGGGACAAGGGAACAGATATCTGGCACCAGGCACTGGGGAAAAAAACAAGACAGTTTTAAACAAGTACCACATGTGGTGACTCATTAGATGTTGAGAGCTAATAAGAGGCTGAAGATTTTAGCTTAGCACTGATGCTGTGGACAGCAGGAGATCCTAACATCTAGAAATTGAGAATGAATCAGGAGGTGGTGATAAATCCTGTGCCAGTGCCTGGTGTGTAGAACTGTTATATTTTTAGGATAAAAGCTAAGATGTAAAAATCAAAGAGAGTTACAGGGTAAAGCGAATATATTGAAAGATTTACATGTTTGTGTGTTCATTTACTCATTCATTCAATCATTAAGCAAGTACTATATCATGGATAGCATTTCAGGTTTCAGAACACAGAGGTCCACTGGAAAGACATGGGCCTTTTCTGATGGAGTTAGTAATGTAATAGAAAAGAAACAACCACGTAATGATTATAACTTGTAATGGGTTGCCTGTAATCCCAGCACTCAGGAGGCTGAGGCAGGAGGACTGATGCGAGTTCAAGGCCAGCTTGGACAACATAATGAGTTCCAGGCAACCTGAACTACACAGCAAAAACCTCTGTCAACAAAACAAAACAATAAAAAATATGTAATGAATTATGATGTTAGATATCATATCATATGAACTATCACATAAGATGCCATATAAACTATGATTTAGAGATGCGAAGAAATCCCAATGGAGGTGCACATCCAGGACAGGGAGAAAGAATAATACCAAGGATAGAAATTGCAGAATAAGGGAATCATGAGGAGACAGAGGAGCAAAAACTGGGGCTCCCAAGTGGTGAAGATGGGAGTGTGAAGAGAGGCCAGAGGCTGACGCTGAAGCCAAATACATCTCTACTTTTATGAACATAAAACATTATTTAATAGTCACTAATCTTTAAAAGGGGTCAGCTAAACATTTTGATGTTGAAAATATGTACCACACAGTGAACAAAACAAAGTTTCTACCCTCAGGGAGCTTACCTGTTAGTGGAGAATTCATACAATAAACCTATGGAAAATGAACACTTACCAGGTGCTAGGAAGAAGAAGAAACAAATGTTATGAAGGAGATCAGAGCCTGGCTGGGACTTAGAATCATACACCTGGGGAACAACAATTTAGGGGAAGAAAAAGGAAGATTTTTTTTTTTTTAGATTTAAGAAAGACCCAGCAGAAAAACACGAACTCATAGAAAAAGGGGAGAAACTGAAGGCAACAGAGAAGAAAACAACAAATTAGTATAGAATGCTAACCTAAGCTTCCCCAGAGGGCGATCGGACCCTACAAATGTAAGGTTTGAGCTGGAGAAAAATTCCCTACCATGCCCACCATACTTAAGATTAATCATGAGGCACTTTGGGAAAATTTATTAAGACTGAGGTACTCTGGGAAATGGAGGTTACAGGACAGCTATACTTCAGGGTTTCTGGAATCACTTTATCACAGACTTGTTAGGAGATGGGCACAAGAGACAGCTGCAGAGGAAGCAGGCTAGTCGTGAACCTCCTGCAAAGTTTCAGCCTTAGTGAGATCAGGCTCAGAAGAACATGGTGGTCTAGCCATCTGGTGAGAAGCCAGTGTAGTTGGGGCTACATCCAAAAGCATTGGTATTAAATCCAGTGAACTGATTTCCCCCCATCCTGCCTACTTCCATCATGAGATGAGTATTTTGTCTGGCTTCTCCGTTTGCCAACAATATCAGTGTCTGGCTGTCTCAGCTTGGATGTTTGCCACAGCCTGAGGTATATGAAGAGTCTGCTTGAGCAAGATGATTCTTTCACAAGACCACAAGTCCTGAAGCTACACAGGGAGATTCCTGTCTCCCTGGGGTGAGGAAAAGGAAACAGACAGTAAGACCTGCTGTAGTGAATACAGCCCTAAGGCAGACACTACAGCATTGACTGGGGTGGCCCAGCAGGAAAGGTACAGCAGGAATTCCTCACACACACACACACACACACACACACACACACACACACACACACACTTGTGCTTATGGAAATGAAATAGGACCTAGTAAGGATACACTATTCCTCTCACATATTTGGTGTCTGAACTCTCCAGTCAAAAGACACCTTTCCCTCTTTAATTTTGGGTGTTAGCTGTTGTGTCTCAGCAATGAGAAGTAACTAAGAGCTACAATTAGATAAAAAGATACAATTAGAAATGACAACTGACATCACCAAAATCCAGCGGATTTTAACAAGCTACTTTGGAATGTTATATTCCAGTACACTGAAGAACCTAAAAGAAATGAAGAAATTCATAGACATATTGCCAAAACCGAAGCAGAAATATATAAAACTCTGAAAAGACCTAAAACAGAAACAATAATAAAAACTCTGACAACCTAGAAAGCCAAGAAGTCAAGAATTCACTGCAGAATTGTACCAGAACTTCAGAAATGATCCAATAACAAAAGTTTTCAAACTCTTCAATGTAATTGAAAGGGAAGGAACTCATCCCTGAAAGTGAGCATTATCCTGATACAAAAACAGATAAAGACTTAACAAAAAAAGAGAAAACTATAGACCAATCTCCTTGATGAACAGATTCAACAATCCTCAGTAAGCTAATGGCAAGAAAAAATGTAACAAGTCATTAAAATGATCATACCCATGATCAAGACAGCTTCATCTTAAGGAAATAAAGATGGTTCAAAATACACAAATTGATAAATGTAATACATCACATAAATAGAAGTGAAGACAGAAAACAAGTGATCATCTCAATAGATATAGGGAAATCTTTGAGAAAATCCAATATCCACTCATGATTAAACTCCTAACAAAAATAGGTATAGAAGGACTTTATCTTAAATTGATAGAAGCCATTTATGAAAAACCCACTACCAACTAAAAAACTACTAAAAACTCTCACTGCTCCTGAAATATACATTCACTTGTTTTCTCAAACCACTAGAGTAAGTGGACCAAGTCTACATCATTAACACTGGTGCTAGAAGACCAGGACCACAAACAGTCACACTGTCACTTAAAGATGTCTCCTTACTCGGAAATCTTAGTTAATAATTGTACTGGTCAGTATAAAGACATCATAAACTCTTGTATAATTTTTCTAGAGCTGTCATAGCAAAGCAGTACAAATTGAATGACTTATATACCATTAACGTACTATATGATAGCTCTGGAAGCTAGAAATTGAGATTAAGGGATTGGCAGAGTTGATTCCTTGTGAAGACTCAGAGTAAGTCTGTTCTACTTCCTACCTCCTGTGAAATCTTTGGTGTTCTGTGGCTCATCGATGCATTGGCCTGATGCTTATCTTCAGGTTCATAGTGTTCTCTCTGTGTTATGTGTCTCTTCAAATTGCATTGTTTTCATAAGGACACCAGACATATTGGAGTAGAAGCCCACTCTACTCCATAAGACCTTCTCTTACCTAAAATTACACCTGTGATAACACCGTTTTCAAATAAAATGATATTCTCATTCTTCAATACTGGGCATTACAGCTTCTGTATTTGTATTTGCGGAAAATGATCCAGTTCACATCAACACAGAAATGATTCACCTTTATGTGTAGTATGCCTCCCTAATCTAAAAAGGTTCCGTTTGAACTTTTCTAGTTTAAAAAAATCTTACTTGCTTTAAGAGATCTTCAGAGTTACTTAGGGCCTTTCGGTTTTAAAAACCTTGAACCTATTTTGCCTTGTTAAAAATATACAGCATTATAAAAAGGAATTAAAAATGGAGTAGAACGTAATGCAAAGTTCCCCAAAGATCCATCTCTCCTACCATTTGTTTACAAAGTTGACGTTTGTGTCTCAAGGGTTCTCACAAATAGGAAAGCGTTCTGAAAGCCTCTCTTGCCCAGTCGAAACAACTCTAGTGTTTATAAGGCCCATGGTATGATGAAGGCTGCATTTATTTTAGATTAGTCTGGGGGCTGGCATTGTCATTCTAAAAGTTTGAAGATGAAGTCATAAATCTAAACCATTCATGGTAAGTAACAAAGCCTGCTGTTTACTGCAGCAGAGGCCTTTCGTGTTCTGCTCGTTTCCTGTAGCTATTCAACTCAACTGCCTGTGACTCTCTGCCAAAGGGCTTTTCTGAGACCTTCACATAGCCCAAGCGAGAAGCGCTAGAGGTCAGCACCACTGGGAGCAGCCCTCAGCCAAGGCTAATAGAAGTTGGCAGATAAATGCTCCAGTGTCTTCACCACTTGCTTAAGAAATGTCCACAGTGACTGTTAGCAGCTCTAAGAGGTTTTCTACACTGGCTCCTACCATTCTTCCGCTGCCTGAAGCTTCGCTTGCCTGTTCTCACAACTTGATTTATAATGTAACTTTTATGAGCTCGCTTCTCCTCTTTCCCTCACTTCTCTACTTCCCCAGCATTTCCTGGTTTTATCTCCCAAGTAAACTACTTACACATTGTTTTAAAAACCCTAATGGAGACCCCTATATTTTGAACACCTATTCACTTTTTATTCATTTATACAGTTTCAGTTTTCCCTAAGTTCCAACAACCCTTCCTCCTTCTGAGGGAGTCTGGCCTACTACTCCCCCGAAAGGGTCCTGACTTGTCTAGATCAGGCATGGTATTCCCATTCTTCTAGACCTGCACAGATGTCTGTAATTACAAAAAAGAGACAAAGTCAGCTAAGGGACTATGGAGACATATGAAAAAACAGCTTATATACTATATCTATATCTAGTACCTGAGATACTAAAGTGCCAAGTTTGTGTTAATTTTTTACACAGGAATTGATAATTAACACAGTGCTTTTTTCCCACCAAGCTCTGGTTCATAAATCATTAGTACATCAACTTTAAAAATTAAAAAATATTATTTGTCAATATTTCCAATATGAACTTCCATGTGACATAAAGACTACAAAATCACTAAGAGGTAATAACATGAAAAAGTATGTAAATGTGATGGAGTCAAGAATTTCAGTTGTTGGGCCGGAGGGTTAGCTCAGTGGTTCCGGCGCCTGCCTCGCAAGCGTAAGGACCTGAGTTCGATCCCCGGTTACCACATATAATGCTGGGCGTGGTGGTTCACGCCTGTAATCCCAGCACTCGGGAGGCAGAGACAGGAGGATTGCTGAGTTCGCAGCGGCTTGCCTGGGCACCATAGTGAGCTCAGGGCCAGCCTGAACTACAAAGCAAGACCCTGTCTCCAAAAAGCAAAAAAAAAAAAAAAAAAAGAATTTCAGTTGTTTAAAACCTGGTCCTGTTTGACTTATTTCCAGATTAAAGGGTATAGTATACAGCAGTAATATATTTATATCTGTCATTGTTTTACAGAACAATCAATATCAGTATAATACAAAGAAGATTTATTCCATACAAAGTATGCACATATTTTAAACATTACAGTACAGTGCCCACTTCTATGCCAATCACCCAGTTTAAAAAATTAATATTACAAAACCTTTGATTGCTAACTCCCTAGCTATGTGTTCAAAGGCCTATTTTCTTACTAGTTTCTTGATATCAAGCATTTTGTGTTTATCACTTGCCTTTTGGTATAATTTTGCTCGTATCTCTAATGTTATATTGTTTCATTTTTTATGTTTTATGTTTTACAGTTTACACTAATATATATTCTGTGCAATCTTCTTTTGTTTTTCAATATTACTACAAGATCTATCCATGTTGCAGCGTATAGCTGAATTCAACCATAGTCTATCATAATGGAACTCAATTATCCACTTTTCTATAGAATATTTAGATTATCTCTATATTTTGTTATCATGAAAAATTATGCTTTACCTAGGAAGAGAAATTTCTCAACTCTAGGGAATACAGCTAGGAGTAGGATTTTTGGATCAACTTTATTAGATAATGCCTATTTTCCAAAGGGGTTCCTTCAAATTATATTACTATAAACAGAGCATACACTTATTATTCCCTGTTTTGCCTGGAAGTCTAATTAACATTAATTAACCTTCACGTATATTGTCCTTTATGTTCCCTGAAATAATTGAGAATGAAGACAAAAGAAAAAATTATATCAGTCATAGAAAACAGATGTACAATTTCTTTGTGCATTTATTTATTCAACAACTGAAGACTTACTTCATATCAGGCACGATTTTTCAGCACTGTGAACAGCACAAATCAGTTGACCTACTGGATGACATTATACTAGAAAAACACAGCTATAAATGAGAAAAGGAAGTGAAATATATAGCACATTTGGAACTGATCAATACAGTGAAGGAAAATAGTCCACAAAGAAGTAGGATAGGGTGCATCAAGGTGAGGAAATGGATACAATTTCAAATTCATCAGTGGGAGAAATTCTAAGTAATTTATCAATTAGTGGATTAACAAACTTGATAGTAGCTATTTATGGAGCAGTTGTGGTAAAATATGTTTCTAATTAATTCCAGAAAGAATGGAAGGAAAATAACTAAATACGCTGAGTACAAAAGATCTTCTCAATGAGCTGGTTGTAAAGAGACAAGTGGAAATGGGACATCAGCTAAAAGAAGTGATTCCCATGGATACAATGGCAGAGCACGTTATGTGGATCATGAAGAGGTGACACGTCAAAGTTATTACAGTATAGGCAAGAGAGAATTCATCATAACACTTAAGTCATATGTGCATTTTAGCATACCGGAGGCTGTTTCAGATATGTATAGCTGTCCAAATCCTCTTGACATTCCTCTTCTTCTCTCTACAAGCATAAACATACCTCACACCTAGCATGAAGAGTGTTTTCCTAGCAGAACAGCAGGTCTGACCCACAGAGGCTGACATCCAGCCCTCCAAGCAGTGCTCAGCCAGTGATGGGTATTGGAGTGTTAGCACATGGAGAGGCTTCATGCCTTCTCATACAGGTCTCCAATGGAACCGGGCTGAAGTTACCCTTCCAGTAATCGGCTCATTAGCTCACTCTGTACTCACTGCTTTCCCTTCTGATTCTCTTTTCTCTTACCATATAGTGCCAGTACTTCCTGTGATCATTTCCTAAAAGAGGCTAATTATACTCACATAATTTCCTCAGTGTCTGCATCTGGGAGACCCAACCCCAAACAGTGTAAATTCCAATCAGCTGTAACTAAGCTATACATACTACTTAGTAGTATAGAACTTCTTATAAGTTCCAAAGAAAAATTGTCATTAGAGCTAACTTCCAACAATGCCTATGTGCCTTAACAGATTTCAACCCAGAATACAACACAGTGGAATATTTACCTTGACTAAAATGGCTTGATATCTGTGCGTGTCGTTCTTTGTCACATCAGTATGACAGCTTTAAGTGTTTAGCTCGAATAAATGGTTCCCTGTCCTTTGATGATACAACATGGGTCCAGAGTTTACTCATTAGAATTTTCAGCTAAATCAAGAGCAGCCTAAGATGTCTCAGAATGCCCAGAGATTTTCAAACTGTGCACTCAGTATGTCTTGTCCATTTAAACTGGAGTCACCAGGGAATACAACTAGGTAATCTTTACCTTTTTCTTTTTGCACTCTCTAGCTTGCCACTTTCTTTGTAGTCAGAATTATGACGTTACTTCCTTATCTCCCATACACTCCACCTAAGTTTTCATTTTAAATTCTGTAGTTGAGCTACTATAGTTTCTTCTGTGTGCATAATACCTAAATATTTCAGCTTCCATAGTTAGATAATAGTACCTAATATTTGTATAGTGCTTCATATGTACCAGACATTGTTATATGCGCTTTATACTAATCATGTTTTAATACTTCACATTAATTATATGTAACAAATATTACTATTATCTCTATTTTATTTATTATGAATTGTAATTAGCACATTTTGGATTCCACAGCACCTCATGTTTAGAAATGACCTTCAACATTTATTTACTAACTTGATGTATTTCTTGACAAGTACAAATAGCCAAGGGCTCCTAAAGTAATTATAGACTTAAATATAAGAAATAGCCTATAGGGTTTTGCAAGACCCAAAATGGCCTCCCTCCAACCAGTCTCACGTCCTTGTCTGCTCTGGGGCAGTGTCTTCCTTCTACTTATTGTGAGAAGCCCGCCCTCTCTCACACACAATTTTTATCAATATTGTTTTTCTGTCTTGCACTCCCTAGTAAACAAAATGATGGACCCCAAAATGTTCACGTTCTAATCCCCCAAACCTTAGCTAACAAAGAAACCTTATCATTAAGGATTCTGAGATAAAAGATCCCCTTGAATTACTAAGGTGGGGCCCATGTAACCAGCAGAGTCCACATAAGATGAGAGCAAGAGAGTTAGATTCAGTGAAAGAGACGTGATCATAGAAGTAGACAAATGGTAAAGACATCGTCACTGAAAGAGAACCACGGAGAACCACAAAAACAGATCCTGCCTTGGAGTCTCCAGAAGGAAGCCAACTTTGTCTTTTCATTAGAAAATCCTGATTGGGCCGGAGGGTTAGCTCAGTGGTTCTGGCGCCTGCCTCGCAAGCGCAAGGTCCTGAGTTCGATCCCCGGTAACCACATATAATGCTGGGCGTGGAGACTCACGCCCACCAACAATCAACGCCGCATACCACAGTGCCGGGCGTGGCTCACGCCTGTAATCCCAGCACTCGGGAGGCAGAGACAGGAGGATTGCTGAGTTCACGGCGGCTTGCCTGGGCACCATAGTGAGCTCAGAGCCAGCCTGAACTACAAAGCGAGACCCTGTCTCAAAAAAAAAAAAAAAATCTGAACTTGAGAATTCTCAGGTATAAATTTATGTTCATTTGTGGCACAACATTCATGGTAATTTGTTACAGCAGCAAACGAACACTGTCTTCCCACCCACTCCCCTCTTATCAATCTTTTAGATTTTGATTAAAATATCACTTTCTCAATAATACTTCTATTACCATTCCAACCAGAAAACCACAAAAGAAATACCCATTACATGTTCCCAGCATCCCATGCAGCCCTTAACCTTGTTCCATTATTTGATTAATATCAGTGCAAAGCTCTCCACTAAAATGTCTTTTCCTTTCTTTTCTTTTCCTTTCTTTTCAAGAGTAGGAAGAATTTATTGAGAGAAGGATAGTTCCCATCTAAGAGAGAAAGAAGAGAGACCGGAAAGTGGGTTGCCTGCTCACCCTGCTTCTCAAAGGTGTTTCATGAGACAAAGCCCTGAAGAAAGGCGGGTTCAAAATGGGCCAAAACTGTAATCAGCCAGTAAGATCATCACAAGTACAGTCATTTAGTAATATTGATTAAATGGGGGTCCGACGTGGAAGCAAGTCACGTAGCAAGGTCACGAGGATTTTCAGTCAGGGATCTTTCCTGGAAGGAGCGGTTAAGGTCCTGGTTCCCCACCCAGGTGATTAATACCTGTTTGGAATCTCAGTCCCTGCTCTTCATGCTTTGGAGAAGCTCGCGGGTGCAGTAGTTTCTCTTCTTTTACAATGCTGGCCTCCAGCGACTGTGTCTCGATTGTCCTCCATGTTGGCACCTCGTAGGCTGCCTGCCAGATACCTGATTAATTATCTATTTATAATGCTGCCTCCGGAGGCTCAGGTCGGAAGTGCCTGGCACTGTCCCCTGCTACACGTCCACCACGCTCCTCTGCTATGGACCTGACTTCCAAAGCACAGAGTAAGCTGGGATTGGAAGACCCGGTGACAGATGGGAGGGGTCTCTGCCGGTGCCCTATCCACGGCCTCCCGCCCATGACAGCAGGTCTTCCCTAAACCTCTATCCCTGCATAGCGGGTGGGGGCAGGGCAATGGGACAAAAATGAGAATTAGGTTTTGTCAGGTACTGGTACAAACTCGCAATGTCGAGCGTGATCATAATGTGTATATAAAATGTACCAATAAAATCAATTTTTTAAAAAACAAAAACAAAAAACCCTCTATCCCTGCAGCCAGGTAGAAGAGCTCCTGCTTCGGCTCACACCCACCCTCTCCTCTTTCCCCACAGTGTCACTTACAGTCGGGATTCTGTGTGAGATGCCCGAGTCCAGTGTTGGCTGAGCCAGTGACAGGGAGACTTTGCTGAAGAATGAAGAGTCCATCAGACCAAAGGGGTCGAAGGGGAACAGGAGCCTCAGAAAATACAGCTGTGGCTCGCAAAGGGATCCCACCATTCTTCATCCAAACCGTCCTCCAGGGACAGTGGACTGTTTCCAGGCGGGGACCATGAGGAACTAATCTGCTGTGAGCATTTACGTGTAACTCTTTTGTGGATGTGCTTTCATTTTTCTTAGCCAAACTGTATGGTCCTTGTATCAACACTTACTAGAAAAACAGATTTAATACAAGATACACAAATACATAAGAATTAGAAGACTGGCTCACAATGGGCGCCCGGACAGTCAGGCGTGGAAAGCGGCTGTCTGTGCACCAGAGATCCGAGGGACCCGGCCCGAGGTCTGGAACTCAGTGTATTCTTCTGAGCACGTCCGCATTAGGAGGCCAAAGGGTCTGCGAGGAGAGGGTGAAAGATAAGTGTAAGCTGAAGAGCACAGTGAAGCCGGGAGACAGCGTCCCAGGTGAAAGTGACTGTGGAACCCCCCCCCCCCGAGAAACAGAAGTTCCCGCTAAAGTTTCAACAAGGGCAGAGTATCTTCTGTTTCCTTGTCATTCCACACAGTAATATCATGAACACTCAATCAGTTGTTGTCTAGTGAGTAAATAAATGGAATGGTTAACATCAGAAATGGGTATTCTGATAGATATATATAAGGAATTATTATAGTAAATGGTAATACATTTGAGATTTTCTACTTTTATGATTTATATAAAGAACAACGTTAAATCCTGTAGGATTTTAGCATAATTTGTAACTATGAAAAAAATCCCAGAAACTACCTAAGTCCTAGTCAGTAAAGGAGGTGTTACATGAAACATCTATAATCCCAGAAGAATGAAGTTGGGTTTATGTATATTACCATGGACAGTTTTCCAGAATAAGTTGTCAAGTTTAAAAAAATGATAGAACATTATATGTAGTAAATCTTGTTTGGGTTAAATAAGTATGCACAAAAATCCATACTGTAAGTTATGATTTTATAGATAATGATATATTAAAATGTGAAGTATGAGATCTGAAAAGGCATTTGCAAGCTGCTAACAGTGGTGTCTTGGAGAGAATTTGAAGATGGGGACTGCAATTCAAAGCAGGATTAAAAAAGACTTTTACTTCATATATAATAGTCTGTTTTTATCATAACAATATATTTGTGCAAAGCAAAAATAATACAAAAATTACAGATATTTTTATTCCAAAATATTTAAAGAGGTAGGTAGATTTAGCTATAAAGTGAGATAGCTACATTATATTTTAAGTGAACTTAATTTTACTAGATTATGTGTACTATCATCCATTGGGTAAAGAGAGTTTTCTAGATGTGTTATATTTAAATAGGAAATTCACAGAAATAGAAAGATCTTCAAAACCTGTTAAAGGTGGTTACTTTGTGATGTTTCTCCACTGGATCAGTTTTATAGCTAGCACAGGCTCATCTTGAGAGATCTAATTGAAAAGTTAATGCAGAGATGGACCCTATGTATAGTTCTGAAATATCTTGGATTTGATACTAGACTATGGTTAAAATATAGGGGAATTTTTACTGAAGGGATTGACTTGAAGTTCATGTCTATTGGTGGAAAACAGTCTTGTCAGTTTCTATGTGCATTGACCATCCTCTTTCATTAAGCAATGAAGAAAATAAGACTATGCAATTGTTCTTCCCTGAAGGTTAGGGGAAACATTCTATAAGAGATGTTTCATTATCATTCTTAGTTTGTATATCTTCAGGCAAAGGGTGTAATAGATAATCTGAACCTGGTTTTAGTCCACAGTTTGATCCAGACCAAAGTATAAAGTAAATATGAAAAGAAACTATAATAATTGCACAACTACATTTTTATTGACATAACCACAAAGGGCTAAGTGTATAGTCTGATATTGTTACTGTCCTACCCCTTTTTTCCCTCCAAAAAGGAAAATATGTTCACAAAAAGTATCTGTTTCAGTGGTACCAGACATGGTAGGAAGAACCTCTTTATTCATTTCCTGTTTGTCAGTTTTCTATCTAGGTGTCAGGTTTAAATTTGGAACATGCAATATGCAGTGAATTTATCTCAAGCAAAGGAAGAAAAAGAAAAGGAAGAAACAAAACCTCAAATTATCTACTTTAAAATAAACTGCAGTTTAATATATAAGGTACTGTCATTTTTAAATTATGAAAATGATTGTTATAAATTAAGCTTATCTGCACAGTTTTGTTGAGTGCCATAAACATGGGCTTATTTATAAATTTTTAGAGCTGTGATCTGACACTTGACTTGAAAAATGCTGACACAGAAAGATTATAACGTAAAAGTGATAGTAAAAGGCAATCGATTCTAAAATGAAGGAAAGTCAAAAATGAAATAGCAAGAGCACATACAAGAACCACCCACATAAATGATAAGAAGTGAAAGAATATTCTAGCACAAAGCAAAAAAATACAATAGCATCATTATATGAACCCATATGGTTCATATAAGGTTTCACTGTTTCTGAAATGCAGTTTGCTCTTAGCTAAGAAACAGAGAAGAGGTAAAAAGTTTCATTGGACACTCCTGATAACCGAACCAAAGGACAGTGGACCCTGATAGAATTCTCTCGATGCCTAAGTGAACCTGCCTAAGTAGGTAGGATTGCCACAGATGGATTTTTAAATTCAGTGTTAATTTACTTTTTGAGTTACTGATACAGAAAAATGCACAAACCTGTAGTATGTAGCATAATTAATTTTCCATACACACACATATACACATCCATGTAAACATCACAGAAATCAAAAGAATCTGGGCTGGGATTTAGCTCAGTGGTTCTGGTGCTTGTCCCACAAGCCCTGAGTTCGATCCCTGTACCAAAAAAAGAAAATCTGTCACTATAAAAGATTTTTGACCCTTCCCAGGTCATTCATCTTCTTGTACAAGTAGTGAGAAATTACCGTAACCCCATGCATAGTTTAGTATGCATGATCTTGAAGTTAATAACAATGAAAGCATGCAGTGATACTTCTTTAAAATTGAATTCATCCTTGATCTTTCATATTTATTTTTTATCTTTTTCATATTTATTTTATTGTATTCCTTTATATAACTGGGAATGTCTCAAAGGTAGAAGACGTGACCAACACTAAGTGACAGTATACTAATTCATATGTTAATCATGTTCTGCTTAACTGTTGCCATATATCTATCAGTGTTCTCCAAAATTCAGTAGCTTAGCACAATAAAATGATTTGTTTCACTCACATATCTGCGACTGGAGCAGAACCCCATGGAGACAGCCTGTCTCCATTTTATGCAGCATCAGCTGGAGTTATTCAAGTGAAGCTGAGAATTTACTTGCAAGATGGACGGCTCACTCCCAGGACTGATAGGTTGCTGTCTATTGTGTGCAGTTGAAGCTGACAGCCAGGAGTCTTGCTTCTTTCCATGTAAGCTTTCCTGATACGACTGACCTTCTTCACATCAAGGCAACCTGTTTCTAAGAATATAGTAATAGTGGGCCGGAGGGTTAGCTCAGTGGTTCTGGCACCTGCCTTGCAAGCGCAAGGATCTGAGTTCGATCCCCGGTTACCACATATAATGCTGGGCGTGGTGGCTCACACCTGTAATCCCAGCACTCAGGAGGCAGAGACAGGAGGATTGCTGAGTTCGCGGTGGCTTGCTTGGGCACCATAGTGAGCTCAGGGCCAGCCTGAACTACAAAGCGAGACCCTGTCTCCAAAAAAGCAAAAAAAAAAAAAAAAAAAAAAAAAAAGAATATAGTAATAGTTTTGAGAGAGCAAATAGAAATTCCAATTTCTTAAGGCCAGCATCCAAAACTGACCAGTCGTCACTTCTTACTTTCTCTATTGGTCAGAGTCATGGAGTTCTCCTAGATCCATGGGGGAAGAAAATGAACATCTAATCTTCAGTGCAATGAGTTTAAATTTTTTTTCAGTAGCTTTTAATTCACACAATTTAGTCTCCAGTGAGGTGTGTGTGTGTGTGTGTGTGTGTGTGTGGAGGGTGTTTACATTCCTGCAGCATTCAAAAGGCAGTTGCTTCCTGCTAAGAAGGGCCCATTCCATTACACTGTTGGGATCTAGCTCAAAGTATTACATGCTGTTACCTAAATCAGATTATATTAGTCAGCTTAGGCTGACATAGCGAAATACCAAAAACGAGGCAGTTTAGACAATAGAAATTTGTTTCTTACTGTTCTAGAAGCTGGAATGTCCAAGAATGAGACCCCACAGAGTTTGGTTTTTGGAGAGAGCTTTTCCCTGGCTTGCAGATAGCTGCCGTCTTGCTGTGTCCTCACCTTGGGATGGGGTTGGGGAAGATTTCCACAGGATTGTGGTTCTTCTGCTTTTCCTCCACTTTTAAAGGTCAGAGTCTTATTTAATTAAGCTCTCATCCTTATGACCTCACTTAACCGAAATTACTTCCTAAAGATTCTGTCTCCAGATACACTCACATTGGGGGTTAAGGGTTGAATATGTTAATTTTGAGGGACACAATTCAGTTCAAACTACAGGACTAGCTGTACACTGTGAGATGACATTCCTTGCATACAGTTTACTAAGTATGATGCCTGTTTCTCACAGAACCTGTGAATTAAAGAGAAGAGTTTTCTCAGCTTCTAATGATGAGGCAGAAATTGGATGACTGTAATAGTCCATGACGCTAGTAGTTCTTAAGATTATTGTGGAGATGTTGTAACGATAGGGTTGCAAAGCAAAGTCATGTCATCCACACAGTCTTCTCTGGGTGAAACTACTCCAAAGAATAGGAGAGTTCATTTTATGCCTCAGGGAATCATTGTTTTAGAACCAATTCTGAATTTAAGGGATTATTCAGAATTATTGTATTTCAGGCCCTAAACTAGAAAGCCTGTAAGGATGAGGCCAGTCAGTGTAAATTTCTAAAGAGCACACTCTAAAATGTGTGTATTCCCCTTAAAGATGAATGCTCTACCTGAAGATCTGCTCAAAGCGCTCAAAATCTTAAACCTGAAGATTAATCCCAAGGAAACACAGTTTAGTTTCCCGGACTCTACACCCATCTCTCTGTCAGTCCATCTGTGCTGTTGTCCCATAGATCTTCAGCTAGATAAATAGTAAGGTTGGAAATACCCATTATGATGTGGTACTCGTCTTCCTCCAGAGACATGTCAAATGAAGATGAATGTTACTTTCTGGATTTGCTTTTAAAGGAATCCCTCTAACCTTGATTATATTGCGTGCTCATCTTTTCTGCCAATTTATTCCCAAACATTGTTATTTGAAGTTGCAAATATTTCCGTAATGCTGCTGGGCCTGAGCATTCTTAGGAGGTACCTGGTCAATTCAGGCCTTTCACAAAAATCAGGACAGATCTGAAAACATGTGTCCTAGGTTTAAGTAGGATCACAGTGATAAATGATGGCCATTCCTAGTTACTGAGTGGAGAGTGCAATAGCATAGAATTGGAAACTTAGATTAGAAAAGAGTAGCTAAATACAAATTAAATCCATTTGCAAGGATATAAAATGGCATGGTAGCAGTAAACAGGCTAGAGATATTGGGATGTAATGTTTCTTCCAACTATTTGATCCTTCAATTATTTCATTTCTTTTTAGACACAATCTTGCTACGTAGCTCAGGCTGGCTTCAAACTCCTGGCAATCCTCCTGGTTCAGCCTCCCAAGTGCTGGGACTATAGGTATGGGACAGCACTCGCTTTTCTAACTGGTATTTGGTTCTCTCAATTCCCTGTCACCATTCTTTCTTACTATCACACCAAAAACAGCGAAGGATCTGAAATTTGGGGCCATTTATTTGTGAGAAGGACTTAGAGAAAAGCCTTGTCGCTCAGAGACTTGCCACCTTGTCTGAGTCTCCACGTAGAACCACCCTGGCAAGGAAGCTTGTACTCACATATCCGAAGAAGAAAGAAAGCCTAGTGGATGAAAGACATTTTTAGAGTGAGAGAGGTAAATTTTAGTTCATTTTAGTACTCGGCTATGTTTTTAAAAGACTGGAAAGATACTAATAGTGAATTGCAGTTGTTAGCATAGCATCAAAACTAATCCTGGTGTAGAAACTATTACTTTTCATAGTGGATCAAAGCGTGAACTTATTGTTACTTCAAAAATGACCATCGTTGAAGACCAACATCCTTCCCTCTTTTCAGTCATGATGGTCAAGGCCAACTTGTTAGAGGAAAAATCAGATTCACCAAAATTTGGTGAACCAGATTCTAAATCAAGAGTCTTCACCATCTGAGTAAGAGAACAGCATCAAATGGCAAAACAGTAAGAAAGTTTATTATAACAACACAACCAATAATAATCTCACATACTATTAGTATTATTCATATGATTTACAGAACTGCTCTGAAGTCTCCACTGTATTTAATTAACATTTAGGAGGACAAATCAGCATTTTCTGGCTTTTCCTTACTGAAATTATAGTAACTGTTAAAATCTGATAAAGAGTTTCTGTTCCATTTTCTAATTCCATGAAAGACTGACTCATTTATAAAATGTCTCACTGTTCACTCATTCACCACTCTGCTCAATTGTTTTGTGAAATAGTGTAAACATAGTTAACATTTTAAAGATATGTCAGTTGAAAGTACTCCTTGAACTCATTTGACCAAGTATTTTTTCCCCATTTTTTGAAATCACACCTGTGTTGAGACATGCACTCTTTCCCTCTATCTGGTAAGCACAAGGTGTGGGAACTTGTGCAATAGATAATTAATCTCTATTGCTATCTATAGTTTCATAGTTAACACTGTCTTAGCAGAAGTGTGAAAACACATTCACACCTTTGAAAATGGATGATTAACTAATCAAATGACAATATGAATGTTAGACAGAATTACAGAAATGACTGCAAGGCAGAGCTATTTATGATTATAACATTCTGTTTAATTTTTAAGGTGGATTGTTCAGGGTAATCTGTGCTCCTCAAACATCTGAGCAGATTTTCAGCTTTTTAATTGCATGACTCTTCAAAAAATAATGAAGACAATTTCAAATTCTCCCTTTTAATGAAGCATTTTTAAATACTTTAAAAGCATTTTTAAAGACATTAAAAGGAAAAAAAAGGTATAGATCAAGCTCATAGGCAAGTAAAAGCTAAGAAAGGAGACTCATTTAAGTGAATAGTCAGTTCTTGCTTTCCTCTGTATTTTGTCATTTCTGTTGAAAATGCAAAAAAAAATTGAATAGATATGTGAATACCATTCTATCACAACAAGGTTTTTTTCTTTTCTTGGTTGTCTAATATATAAAAATCCAAATTGAGTGACATGCCTCTATCTTCATTGTTTTGTTAAATGTTTCTGTGTTCTGTGTGTTTTCTTTCAGAAATATTGGGGAAAATTGCACTGTGAGAGGAATGCAAATCTAATCATTTATAATTTGGAATCAGTATTCCCTGTAAAATGTATTGAAAGATTTTAGTCTAAAAATACTTTTCCATATTTATATTTTAAAGCCAAAGTGCATATTTGTGGTATATATCATTAGTGCCTTATAGTGTGGTATGTTAACAATATCTTAATTACCTTATAATGCTTTGAAATGGAACCACATATTTGTCTCAGTATTCTGCTTCTAATTAGCCTAACACTGATATTAAATAGGCATCCTTATCTATTGAGTAAATACCACATAATAATAAAAATTGCTACAAAGTTACATTTTTATGGAAAATGGTTACTCCAAGCTTAAAATAGCAATAGGTTCAATTTATAAATTAGTTAAACTTTTTGATTATAGAAAAAATTATATTAATTAGCAATAGTTTATCAGTGAATATGATGTCAGTTCAATCTTCAGTGGCTGTTGGACGTAGGGAAGAAGGAGGCTGTAGTCTTACATAGACATCAATTTTTCCCACTGCACCTTGACTCTTGTTCTCATTTCTTTACTGAAACCATCCTAGTCAAGGTCTTTTCTAGCTTTCATTTTTTTTACTTTTATTTCCCAATAGTATTGACAGCAATTAATATTCCTTCTTTTTTGAAACATTACTCTTTGTCTCTATTACATGAGATGCTTTGGATTTTTCCTTTACATTTCTCTATGGCAGATTTCATTAAATCCCCGGGATCTAGGAAAATATATTACATGTATATTATGATATATAATTATGCCTGCTAAGTTTTAATCTGTAGTTGGAATTCCTTTTTACCTTCAGTTACATGTATGGAAAATATATTACATGTATGTTATGATATATAATTATGCCTGCTAAGTTTTAATCTGTAGTTGGAATTCCTTTTTACCTTCAGTTATACACACAATATGAATATATATGTGCCCCCCATACACACACATGAATACTACCCTCTGTCCCCCACTATATGTCTTTTGCTATATTTCCACTTCTGAGTAGCCAAGAAACTATTCAGTGTTACCTGGGTAGAACAGTTTCACCCTTCAGTCTTTTCTCTTACATCCCATCACACCTAATCATTTACCATGTACTATTTATTCTACATTCCAGGTATTTCGCGTATTTATCCCTTTGTCCTGTCCCTATTGCCTCACCACTGTCTTTCCCTGTGTGTTACGACATCCTACTAGCTGGTCCTCTAACCTCCAGGGCCTTCCATTCATTGACATGCTGTATTCAAAGAATTTTTCTAATGGCCTATTTTACTTATAAACATAGAAATTTGAATACATATGTGTGTTATGTGGCTTTGTACACATTTTTATTGGCATGAAATTATTTTACTGCAAGTTTAAATATTGACAAAGAGGAAAGTTGTAAACATTGATACAGAAAAAATGAATGATTAATTTGGATACATTAAAAAAGGGATATAGCTCTTCAATCACAAAGTCTCACTTTCCTCTGAAAAGTACATAACAAGTTCTAACTTTTTATTTTTAATTTTATTTTTTCCTTGAAATTGTATTATTTTGCACTCCCATAAATTTCATTTAAAGTGTTTAAGTTTTAGGCTGCAGAAAAAATATACATAAACTGAATTCTTTTTCTGTAACCATAAGCTCCAATCACTAAATACTATCTTACAGATTTATTTACTTGTTATATGTATCATTATAATATAATTGATAAAAACAACAGTATTTATGTATAGAAAAGTGCTTACAAAATATAAATAAAATTTTATAAGTAAAATTTTTTAATGAGATTAGTCATTTTTCTATTAGTTTATGTGTCTGTGGATAAACATATTGGTAATTTCCAGAAGGTTCATTCAGAATACATTTTATGCATACACTCATCTTATAGTTATCATTTTTCAGAAGTTTTGATGTCATAAATAACCATATGGGCCACAAAACAGTTTTATTATAATAATGACAGTGCTTCCTTTAATAATGCACCAAAAATTACAAGATTTGTTATTCAATTATTGTACAGTGACCTACCCGTTGGCAACTTGTTTAGGTTACTTTTAATTTCTTGGAACACAAAAAAATTGAATACCATTTACTTTGATAAAGAATCTTTTATCACTGCTTAGAATTTCTTACTTTGTCAATATCTTTATTTGATATTAGTTGGTCAGTATCAAAAAGCATTAAAACAATTTGTATGACAATTTTACTCTTTGGATACACCTTATTTATGGTTGTAAAATAAATCAAAACCATAACCAATCTCCAGATATAGATGGATGGAGAGAGAGAGAGAGAGAGAGAGGGAGGGAGGGAGATTTCCTTAGGGATAAATATATGTGGAATTTCATGTCAGTATATTTTCTGTTTCCTGTTTAATGAAAGGCTTTTATATTTGTGGCATAATTCAGTTTTCTGGGTCAGTTCACAAGGCTTTGAAAGGCACAGTAGTTTGATGTAAAGATGGATTTCTTGAAATTATCATACGTTGATAGCATAATCCATTTAATAGTGAAAATAAATATAGAATTAAATTAGTAAATCTACATTTTGATCAGTAGAATTAGTCATGATGAATTGATGCCAATTTTAGGTATCAGGTATTAAATTAATTCACTCTGTGAGCACAGCAAACCCAATAAAAGGTATTGTTGTGTATTAGTGATTGGTATTTATGCATTATTTAGAATTGAATCTATAACATGTTCAACTTGTCTATTGTAGTAAATACTTGGGATAAATAGCTGGATAACTAAGGAAAGCAGGAAGAGGAGACAGGGAGCACGGGACAAATAATTAGTTAACATGCTTACAGCAAATTTAAATTAACCAAATACTGCAGGTTTCCTGTCATCTAAGATATAATGGGAAATGGATTAAGAAACCTTGTTCTGTGTCCAATAGAAGAATGTCCAAAGACTTGTTCTTTCTCAGACAGACTCTTTTCCATCTCTCTTGCTATGGTCTCTCCTCCAAAATTCACACTGAAATTTAATCCTCAAAGTCATACGGGAAAAGGGAAAGAAAAGAAGTGAGGAGATGAAGGAGGGACAGGTAGGGGAGAAAGAGAGAATAAGGATTCTGAGCAGATACTTTCCAAAAGAATACAAAGGATAACGGGAAGATGGCAGAGCAGTGAGGTGAAATGTTTGAAAAGTAATTAGGATTCCATGAGGTCTTGAGGATGGGTCCTCCTGACTGCATTAATAATAGCTTTATAAACAGGGTAAAGTCCCAAGCTAGCACTTTCATTCTGTCTCGCTAAGTACTGTCCTCTGCCACTCCAAGACCAGTATGAAGACCCTCATCAGGTGCTGAGCTTATGCCAACACTGTGCTCTTGGGCTTTCTCACATCCAGCATCATGAATGGAACAAACCTTTACTCTGTAAATTTCCCAATCTATGGCACTGAATCATAGCAACAGAAAATAGACTAAATCATTCATCAAGGCATATGCAAGATTGAACATGAATATTACACAAGTCGGTGTCACTGCCACAGCATTAATTTACTGAATTTCAGGAAACTAGAAGATTGAGCCACAGGACTCATTAAATTATGTTATTTCCTTACACACCACCAAAAAATTAATTCAAGCAGTTTATTTCCTTTTTAATGTTTAAAATAATATCAATGAATAATTATTATCCATGAGTACAATACTTCTTAATCAAATAAATTGAGATTCGACCTTCCTTTCTCATGCAACAAACTAGGAGCTGGGCAGAAAGTATAGATTGTCTTTTCCTTTTTCTGCATTGTGGTCTGTCTTTTCAATTTTTTGCAAGTTTCAATTTTTCCTTCAGGACCTTCCTGGATCCTAGGAACACACCTTTTATTCCTTCCCCAAATTGTGACTTCCATTGTCTGTATTCTGAATCTTGGAAAGGCTGGTTTATCACTGCTTACTGCTCTGCCGTCTTCCCGTTATCCTTTGTATTCTTTTGGAAAGTATCTGCTCAGAATCCTTATTCTCTCTTTCTCCCCTACCTGTCCCTCCTTCATCTCCTCACTTCTTTTCTTTCCCTTTTCCCTCCATATTTTTTCTCTCTCTCTTCCTTCCCTCCTTCCTTCCTTCCTTCCTTCCTTCCTTCCTTCCTTCCTTCCTTCCTTTCTTTGTGTTTTCTTTCTTTATTTCTTCGTGTTGCTGAAGATGGAACCCTGGGTCTTACAAAAGTAGGCACGTGTTCTACCATTGTTTAACATCTCTGGGTCTTTTTGTTCATCTTAAAAATTATGGGGGTTTTTGCAAGTGAGTTGAATTCCTAATTTACTTTAGACATTATTTCTTATCAAACATATTTTGCAAATATATTTCCATTTCATAGATAGTGTCTTAAGGAACCTTACATAAATTTTATGATTATATTTGCTGTTATACATGAAATGGGTTAGAGAAAAATAGGTAGAAAGGGGAAATAAACAGAAAGAGAGTCAGTTAAGAGGCTGTTATAATAATCTTTGTAAAAGTGGGGAAAACTTGGACTAAGAAATATGGTAGTGAGTTTGGCAGATGAAATACAGGTATGTTAATAAAGGGGAAGAAAGTGGATGTTTTAATCAATCAAATGCAGAAAATGAGAAACAGAAAGGAGTTATGTATACTAGATACACAGACAGATATAGGATGACACAAGCTCTATTTAGCTCTTAGTAAAACAGGGACAAAATATTTTGTTCTGGGGTTGGTAGGTTGTTGTGGCTCTCATTAAGTGATTTGGGAGTAGGAGGGAAGTGGGGTTTTTGTTGTCATTCTTGTTGCTTTTGTTGTTTGTTTTTGCTATACTAGAGATTAAATTTGGGTCCTTGTGCTACTAAAACAGGAACAGTACTACCTGAGCTAAATCCCCAGCCTAAGGAGAAAAGTTTTATTCCATGTAAATAATTGGATTATCTTCATGGCCCATCTAAAATGCATTTTGAGGGCTGGAGATTTAGCTCAGTGGTTCCAGCTCCTGCCTAGTGAGTGCAAGGCCCCTGGTTTGATCCCTGGTAACCACATACAACAATCCTGGGCGAGGTCACTCATGCCCACTAGCAATCAGTACCATAAACCACAGTGCTGGGCATGGTGGCTCATGCCTGTAATCCCAGCACTCAGGAGGCAGAGGCAGGAGGATTGCTGAGTTCAAGGTTTGCCTGGGCTACATAGTGAGCTCAGGGCCAGCTTGAACTACAAAGTGAAACCCTGTCTAAAAATAAAAACTTATTTTGAAGTCCTAACTCCTTGCACCTCCAATTGTTACTGTTTCAAAGATAAGATCTTTAAAGAGGTAGAATAAAATAAAATGTGGATATTTATGTTTAATGTATTTAGAAGATGGGATTAGACACATAGAAACAGAAGAAGAGCATATGAAGACAGAGAGAGAATGTGGCTTTATAAATGAAGAAGAAAGATGTAAGAAGAAATCAACCCCACCAATACTTTCATCTCAGGCTCAAATTGTGCAAAAATAAATTTTTGTTGTATAAACTATCCAAACTGCAGAATACTTTTTAAGGCAGACCTAGAAAACAGCCTACGTGTCATTAAACAAGGGATAAGCTTGATAGAAATCCTTTTCAATCAGAGAAAGTCCTGTCCATGGAGACTGAGTATTAAACCATGAGGCTCACAGAGGAGGCAGGACTTCCAGGAACACTTGCCTGTTGACCTAGCCAAAAACTAGTTTCAAATTCTGTCCATTGATAGGGATGGGATTCTAGTATTTTTTTCAAAATGATTATTACCTATTCAAACATACAGCTGAACAGAGCTACAAGTTGGAAGTCTTTTGTTCTCTTGCTAGGCAAAATCAGAATCAGAGGCTAATGAATAATAAATAATGGCACGTGAACATGTGCCAATAAAGAGTGCTAAATATAATCAGAATTGACTTGATAAACCAGATATTTGATGCTATGTGCACACCTCTTAGATATTAAATTAAGGAAAACATACACAAACACATCGGTGTGTGTATGTGTTTTATTTTTAATGTCCAGTCTACATGATAAATATCTTGTTTCTCTTTGCCTTCAAGGGTTCCTGTTTCAATCAGTATTGTTTTTCCCATTGATTACTGTAATTCCCTCCTGCCTGGTCTTTGTCTCAGTTCTGCCTCCAATAGCAAAAGTCAGGGATAGATTAATTTCCAGATGAATAGGCATAGAAAAATGATTTTCTTATTTGTCAAGGAAAGAAATTATCTAAAAGTTATCTTGTCAGTATCCTTATTTCCTAAGCCCAATAATAAGCTATATATTATTTCTTCACATCTACTTACTCTCATATCTATATTTTCTCTTTTCAGTGCTATATATTGTTCCAAGTACAGCTCTTTTCAGATCCTGTTTGAACTATTACAATTACTCTCCTACTTTTCTAGGTTCTCCCTAGCTTTTTCTTTGCTGCTAAAGTCCATTCTGCACAAATTTTATAGAACATTTTTTTGAAATGTTGACTACAATGCCATTTTTCTGTTTGCTAACTTTCAATAGCTTTAGACTGCTTGTAGGAAAGGATTTCAAGCACTCCTCAACATAATGTTTAAGGCTATGAGAACTG
>PVIC010020645.1:0-29212 GCA_004025085.1 Thryonomys swinderianus
CCTATTTTGAGGCTCCACTTTGATTTGTAGTTCTCTCTACTTCTAGCATAGGTACAGTTAATTCTTCCACTGTTATCTTGAATACCTGAAGTTGTCCATGAGGGTTGCAATTATCTTCTTCCAAACTCCTGTCCATGTTGCTATTTTGACTTTTTCCACAAAATGCAAGTATTCTTAATGGCATTTATAGTGATGAATGCTTCCCAGAAGGGCCTCAATTTAAATTGCCCAGTTCCACTAGAGGAATCACCATCTATGACAGCTATTGGCTTAGGAAGCATGTTTCTTAAATAGTGAAATTTGCCGGTTGAAATGATGCATTGCACAATGGACTACAGGAGGGATTCTATCTCAGCAGATGTGAACCCAGTATTAATCCCCTTACATCTCTCTCAGACCTCCTAGGTGGCCAGCTAAAATATCAGTGAACATTGATATTTTAATCAGAACGTTTTCTTAAGAATAAGTCATCACAGTGGGCTTAACTATTTAGTAAGCTACATTATAAACATGAACTCATGATTGAAAAAATTTCAAAAAAGAGTCCAGATATTAAAACCCCACTGCAATTTTTCTGCCAACCCTGTCTCTGAAGCCCTCTCTCTGAAGCCTTCTACATATCCAAGTATTCATTTGAGACCTCACATTCTATATACTTCCCTTTGTTGCAATTATTCCCCAAACCTAACTGGTAAGCAAAAAGGAACATGAGGCTTCTGAAAAAGTGAGAAAACAACTGAAAATGCTTGCAAAGAAAGCTTAAAGAGAATATGAGAAATGACGTGTCCTTGAGGAAAAATGAAGTGTAAGATGTATATGAACTAGAAGAGCATCAACATCTTGACTAAGAAAATATCTGTCCTAAGCAAACTTTTTAACCTCTTCAGACTGGCTGATAAATACCAAATACAGTGGACTCTTGACTGGCCTGACTTACAAACAACATGGGTTATTCATTTTAGCTTTAATGTCCCAATCAAATCCTGAGTTACAATGTGAATGCCAGCTGCTTGTGTTTCCCAATAGTCTTAAATAGAGATTTAACTCTTAAAGATCTGGAAGGAATATTAGTACACCCTTTCCTGTGTGGGGTTAATAAGGAAATCTTGGGTCAGTGTCTCCCTGAGAACACTGAGACCTGAATGTATACAGGAGAGATGTTTAAGATTGTGTAGAGGAGCCTGAGCCTTTAGTTGACCAGCCTGAGGTGTAAGTAGCCCTTGTGAATGAATTGAATTCACAAGTTAAGAGTCTACTGTGGGTAATTATGGAAGTCTTTGTTTACCTCACCATACAAAGACTGTCAATCTATAACTGATAATTATACTACATGAAATTGATTTGTAAAAGTAAATAATACAATTTTCTTCCCTTACCACATCAAAAAATGAACTATAATTTTTGTTTTTTTGTTTTTCTAAATCCCATTTAATTATAGGCTTCATTTTGGTAAGATTTTTGTTTTGGTTGTTCTTTCCCAACAGTTATGTTTAGAGATTTTAATTATGCAACAGGTAAAAGACTCAGTGTTGTTGGTAAGAATGGATAATTTGCTTTCTATAATTCCTTTGTTTTTCTATTATAATGTAGCTATCAGTGTGCTTTAGTATTTAGTGTTGAAAATAGAGGTTTTCTTAACTGGTTTTACTTCTCCTCTGAAAAGTGTCTGTTCATTTCAGATACCCATTTTTGAATTGGATGTTTAAATTTGGGGGCTGATTTTTTTAAAGCTCTTTATATCCTCTAGATAGTGACCTTTTACTTGAATAACAACTGGTAATTTTTTTTTTCATATCATCGATTGTCTTTTTGCTCTGCTAGTAGTTTCTCTTGCTGTGAAGAAAGTTCTTAATAGGATAAGATACAATTTGTTGATTCCTTCTGCTAGTTCTCATCCTGCAGATGTTTTGTTCATAAAGTCTTTCCCTATACCAGTCTCCAAGAATTCTACCTAACCTGTTCAGGAGCAGATTTAGTGTTTCTGTTTTAATACTGAGGTCTCTAATCCACTTTGATTTGAGTTTAGTGCCTGATGAAAGACATATCTAACTTTAGTCTTTGGCAAGTTGAAACTCAGTTTTTCCAGCACCATTTATTAAAGAAGCTATCTTTCCTCCATTGTGGGTGTTTGGCTCCTTTGTTGAAGATGAGGGGGCTTAGTATATCTGAGTTGTTTCTGGATCTTATAATCTGTTCCACTGATCTTTGGGTCTGTTACTATCCATTACCATGCTGTTTTTATCACAGTGGCTTTGTAGTATAGTTTTGGTTGGGGATTGTGATACCCCCATCCTGTCCTTGTTGCCTAAAATTGCTTTTGCTATTCTCTCTCATTGTTCCAGGTGATCTTTTTGGATTATTTTCTCTAGCTCTGTGAAATATGCTATTGGGATTTCAATTAGGGTTGCCCTGAATTTACTTAGCAGTTGTGGGAATATAGCCATTTTGATAGCATTTGTTTTTCCTGTCCAGAAACAAATGAGGTATTTCCACTTTCTGATATCCTCTTTAATTCTTTTTTCAGAATGCTGTGTTTTTCAAAATAGAGAACTTTCACCTCCTTTGTTAGATTGATTACTAGATATTTCTTCTTTAGGTTACTATTCTGAAAGGAATTGACCCCCTGATTTCTTTCTCAATAACTGTTGTTTGTGTGTGCCAAGGCTATTGATTTTTGAATGCTGACCTTTTATCTAGCTACAGTACTAAATCTGGCACTTAAGTTGAGCAACTTTTGGTTCAATTTTTAGGATCTTCTATCTAGAGTATCACATCATCAGCAAATAATAACAGTTTAAGTTCTTACCTATCTTTATTCCTTGTCTTTCTCTTTTCTAATTGATATGATTAATGTTTTCAGCACTATATTGAACAAGAATGGTAATAGTGGACATCCTTATCTTGTTGCTGATCTTCATGGAAAAACTTGTAGTTTTTGACCATTTGGAGTAATGCTGGCTTTGGTTTCTCATAAATAACTTTTATTTGGTTGATACAAACTCCATCCATCCCAAGTTTATGTTGGGTTTTGATCATGAATGGGTGTTGGATTTTGTTGAATGATTTTCTGAGTCTATTGAAATGAACATACATTTGTTGTTCTTGAGCTTATTACTTTGCCATGAAGGATGATAAATTTGAGTTCTTCGTACTCAAAAAATGTACCTTGAAGACATACTTGTAAGTGAAATAAATAGGACATAGATGTCTACATACTGTATCTTTTCTCTGGTGTGAGGAACTGAAGGTGTGAATGAGTTCTAAAATGTAGATATTGTGAAATAGAATATATTCAAAAGGATAAGTAAAGAAGGGAAAGAAAAATATGGTTGAAAACTGGAAACAAAGCCTGTATATGGGGGTAGGGGCATTTGGAGGGCAGGAGGATTAGAAAAAGTGGGAATTATGTCATAGCATGTACTGGTACAAATTCTCCATGACAGTCGGAATCATAACATGTATATAAAATGTACCATTAAAATAAAATTTTAAAAAATTAGTTTAAAAAACAGTGTTAGCATATATTGCCCTATATCAGCTATGCAGATATGAGTATGCTCTGGCTACAGGGAGGACCCTGATGTATTCAGCATGTGTCTTATGTTCCTTGTGATGCTCAAGCTCAGTGAAAGGGAAAGAGGAATGTGACCCCATCAAAAAGGGTGCATTTGTGTTTTTGCTCAGAAAAGTGAACCTCGCTTCTCAACTTCATTCACCAGAACTATATGTCTCCAAAGCCACATAAAAGAGAAGTTGGGAAGTGTAACATTTGGCTGGTTACCTCTAGCTAGATGTGTGCACAATTCTGGAATCCAGGTGGATAATTTAGTGACATGTGATAAAAGGGATTTGGGCAGGGGTAGCATCAGTGTATTTTTGTTTACACTTGATTTTTCCTACAGTTCCTTATCTTTAGTCTGAACTACCCTAAGATCTCACAGATAAAAAAATAGCTGAGATGATGTGAGCATCCCTTGCTGGAAATTTCTTTGGGAAAAACAAATTCAAACCAAGTTTAGAGGGCACTTTCTCTGTCTAGACAGGCTATGAGGTGACCATATAATATGTGAAATGATTACGGTTGAAAACCCTTACTTGGTAGGTTTAAAAATAAAAATTTCTGATAGCTCTCTCATAATAACTGAGATCTTTTGGTATCTGAAATTGAAACATGAGTAGCAAATCATATGACCAAAAATGATTTACGCCCTTGTGAGCTTTCGAAGCTCCCTCTTCTCATAGAGGTCATGTGTGTCAACAGTAGCATTAGCACTTTGAGGGTTTGGTGTTAGAGAAATTAAAATTAGAACTCCTGCTGCCTCTTAATAGTCTTGTGAGTAGTGTGACTGAAAGGTGGTAAAAAAATGTCTTAAAATTATTCTTGTAAAGTTTCTGAAATACAAGACTCAAAAATTAATCTATGCTTAAACTTCTTCACATCTTGAATTTGACTTCAAATGCCTGATACAGCAGTAGCTAAAGATGGTGGTAATTTAAGCAACCACAGAAGTCCCCAGTAAAATGATACTTGGATTATTTTCCTCTTTATTCATAGCTTATTAAGTATTCAATTAATATCTGCTTTAACTTACTTTCTGGACTTCCCATTCTAGACCAGTGCAACTAAACTAATGATTTTTTTTTTTTTTGAGACAGTGTCTCGCTTTGTAGTTCAGGCTGGCCCTGAGCTCACTA
Source organism: Thryonomys swinderianus (assembly GCA_004025085.1). Taxonomy (NCBI): domain Eukaryota; kingdom Metazoa; phylum Chordata; class Mammalia; order Rodentia; family Thryonomyidae; genus Thryonomys; species Thryonomys swinderianus. The sequence goes on from PVIC010020645.1 coordinate 4,696, forward strand.
TATAGCCCAGGCAAGCCTCAAACTCAGCAATCCTGTCTCTGCCTCCCAAGTTAAAATTTTTTGAATTGCCAACAAAAATAGAATTAAAGTGTCAAAACTTCTAAAAGGTGACTGAAGTTTGGAGGTTATCTTGTGTGGATGCCAATTGCACACCATTGTGAGACAAATCGTACTTAGAACTAATTTGGAGATTTGAAAATTAAAAAGATTTCTCCTCTCAAGAAGCTTACAACCTAGGTACAATGAATCCAAAACTAACATAGGTAATAATGGTACCAAGGGTTTTATAACACAGTTGAATCAAGAATTAATGAAAGAAGTCAGCAAAATGGAAGATTGTTAAACTAAAGGTTTTTAGCAGGATTAGCTGATCTTTATGCTAGGTATTACATGCTAAGTATAATGTATGAAGTAGCTTAATTCTCAGCAGTGCACCACAATGGTAATAAAATTGATAACCCAGTGTTATAGAAGTGCGATACAGCGTTGACGCCTTTGTTCAGTGTCTTCTCTGTTTCTCTGATTTCCTTTATTTTTCTCCTGAGCATAGACACAATATGAGGTGATAAAACCAGTACTTGAATTTAGGTGTGTCAGTATCAAACAACCCATGGGCTTACCTTCTTTTTTTTTTTTTTTTTTTTACCTTTTTTTCTTCTTTTTTGCTAAAATGTTTTGAAGAAAGAATCAAACTTTGAAATGGAAAGACTTTTCTGATAGGTTTAGCAAACACAGTAAGCAGAGATGGGCTTCATGGCGGGAGTGGGCTGGGTAAGTGGGTACACACAGTGTTTGAACAAAGGAATGCAGGCATGCAATTGGAGATAATCTTAAGGAACTAGGAATTGCTTGGAAAGGAGACAGAATCTTCATATGCTGAGGAGGGATCATGTTGCAGAAATGTTGGAATCTGAAGGCAGAAAGACCAGTCACATGTACTAACTGAAGACGAGAATTCAGTCATTGCTGGAAGATGGGGAGAAGTGGACAGAAGCTTAGGAATTGTGGGGAGGTTTTGTGAACCAAATAAGGGATGGTTTGAGGCAGAAGTCCCATTAAGATTTGTAATGTTTCAAATATCACCATTGCCATCAAGTAAAAATGGATGAGTGGATTTTCCAATGCCTGAATGATATTAGATGTTTTGTGGTACCAAAAACATCCATCCTATATCCTCTGTACACTGCCGAGCAATGTTAAGCAAACACTGGGTTATTCAGGTGATGAATGAGAATCAATTTCAACTATGCAGTGTTTCAACATGTAATTATGCCCGTAAGGGGAAGACCCATAATAAAGATCTGCAGAGGTCTCTTCTGTTTCAGAATCCTGTATTTTTTTTTTTTTTTTGAGACAGGGTCTCGCTTTGTAGTTCAGGTTGGCTCTGAGCTCACTATAGAGCCCAGGGGAGCCTCAAACTCAGCAATCCTCCTGTCTCTGCCTCCCGAGTGCTGGGATGACAGGCATGAGCCACCACGCCCACACTGTGGTATGTGGTATTGTTTGCTGGTGGGCGTGAGTCACCACACCCAGCATTGTATGTGTTTTACCAGGGATCAAACTCAGGACCTTGCACTTGAGGCAGGTGCCGGAACCACTGAGCTAAACCTCCGGCCCACAGAATCCTGTACTTTTATCCAAAACAGGTAACAGGTTGATGCTTATCATTTTTTCCAAGGATGATGACTTCATTTTATTTAAAACCATGTGATATCTTAAGATAACAGTTTGACCTATGATGGATTTTACATGTAATGTGTATGAGAGAGGTGTGTCAAGGGAATAAGGTGCTAAGAAATAAAAATGCAGAAAGCTTTTCTTTTTGCTGCCTTATTTTTTTTTTCTTGTTTTGTACTCACAGGAAGCTTGTCCTTGGCAGTGAATAACAGTTATAAAATATTGTCTCCTTTTATTTAACACACTTTTCTTACAGAAGTAAAGCCAGTGTAAATTAAATCTTCCCTTAGCATAAGTAGAACAACATATTTGAAATCTTAATGAAATATGGAGGCATGGCCCAGTCACTGAAAACATCTGAAAGGAATCTGCCTGTCTCACTTTCTTTCAAGGGTGCTCTGCATCAAATTCCTTAATCAAAGAAACCTGCTGATATCTGCTTAATACCTTAATTACATGTGATACCTACATTTGGTTACCACTAGTAGATTGTCTAAATCCTGTTTGCCCATTTTTTATTTTAGAATCCTAAGTTACTCTTGTGATTCATGCCTAGTAGTTTGGGCATTAATTTTTCAGAAGTATCCAATGGGGTTAGCCAGCCCAAGTTTATTTGTGATGTTATCCCAAATGATTTCCATCCTGGCCTTCTGTATTTCTGTAAATGGGGGAATATTAAGAAGTCAGATTAGGCAGGTACTTAGAGGAAGTGTTAATCCCCTTATGGTACCTGTTAGATATGGCTTCTGTATCTGTCCTTGTTGGTTAATTCTACTGTCCACTGAACTGTATTAATAAATATAGTACTTGGGCTGGAGATTTAGCTCAGTGGTTCTGGCCCCTGCCTGACAAGCACAAGATCCTGAGTTCGATCCCTGTTAACCACGTACAATGCTGGGCATGGAGACTCATGCCCACTAGCAATCAATACCACATACCACAGTGCTGGGCATGGTGGTTCACGCCTGTAATCCCAGCACTCAGGAGGCAGAGACAGGAGGATTGCTGAGTTGGAGGCTTGCCTGGGCTACATAGTGAGCTGAGGGCCAGCCTGTACTACAAAGCGAGTCCCTGTCTCAAAACACACACACACACAAATAAATAAATAAACAAATAAATATAGTACCAAGAAACCAGTCCTTCATAAGAAAAGCCTAAAATGTCTTTTCTTAATCTGGTCTTCATTACTCACATCATATATTTCTTTCTTTGCCAGTAGAATTCAGGGTGAATGTACTGACATAAGCTTTCTGAATGTGTCTAATACCCACAAACTGATCTGTAACAAATACTAAGGGATAAAGGCAAAGAAAATAAAATGACAACTGATCCCTCTTTTCTCTAAGCTTGTGAATTAAAAACTGCTCTGAGTTTTCTCCTTCGGTGGTTTGGGAAGATGGAGGACTCCTCTGCAATTGAGGACACTGACGTAGCCGTGTGACCCAATCCTTCTGCCCTGATATACATGTTCGACATGTTTGCTATAAGACACGGTAAGACCCAGCTGAGTGTGATCACAGAAACTCTGCAATGTGGACTGTGTGATGAAAGGACTGGATTTTCACTCTTATTTTACTTGAGTTTCAATAGGAATTGAAGTAGCCACATATGACTAGTGGCTACCATGTTGAGGAAGTATAGATAGAACAGATCACCTCCATGTTGGATCCTTTGAGAGAGGTAGCATATTACAGCAGAAATCCTGTGTCTTCCATTACTGTGTTTGAGCCCTTAGATCTGTTCCATAAACCTCTGGACCTTAGTTTCACTTTCAGGAAAATTCCCATTGAACTAAATCCCTAAATGAAGTATTTACAGCAGGTAGCATCGATGAAACTGGATGTCTTGAGGTCCTCCACTTAAACTTTACCATTAATTTCATAATTAAAACATTAATTCTTGTAATATTATTTTTTGAATTCTTTGGTGAATATTAAAATAAATCTACATGTATATATATACATATACATGTGTATTGTGAGGGAGGATGTGGTATAAATGTGGACTTTCATATTAGCAGCAGTCTTTCTGTGGTTTTCATGTTGTGACTTAATTTTTTTTTTTTCTGTTTTCTCTGTCGCCTGAAGAACCAAGTCCAAGATCAAAACATGAACTGGCTCTCCTTTAAACATTTCTCTTTCCTTAGTTTTTCTGCTCCAAACCAAATCTCAGATCTCACTAGATATCTTGTTTCAGCTTACTGTCCCTAACACGTCCTTCTCTCCCCCTCATCCTACCTCTTTGTTGGATTGACCTTTTCCTGTATCTTACACTTCCTCTCTCTCCCCCTGATTCTGGGTAACTTCTCACCTTCTCATTATTTTATTGCTCAGTATAAGCTGGACAATCTCAAGACACATCATAGTCATGCCTTCCTCTGAGACTGTTCAGAAGCCAGTCTTTCAATGAACAAATGATGGTGTTCTTTGTCTTCCTTTCTCCCTCTTCCCTACTAGACCAAATTCTTCTTGCAAGAAAAGCTAGACTTACCAACCTCTGTAGCACAAATGCCTTCTAGTTATGGCTTATGGAGGCTTATTGACTATATGAGGTTATCCCAGAGAGTCTGTGAAATAATGTGAGTGAAAGTGTTTTGAAATTACTAAGTGCTCTACAGGTATCTGGTGATATTGTCTTAATTAAATTTTCCTGCTGACCTGGTCTTTGCATTATGCTGACCAGTTTTAAGAGAAGTAAAGAGTTTATACCCTATGGTTTTGGCTGTTTGGATTTCTCTCACCAGGTGGGCCACACACTTCATCTCACTCAGGGCATTTCCTCTCCCTGCTGTTTCCTTCCTAGCTAGTTTATGGTCTGTGGCTGCAATTCCTGTGCTGATTATCCACTTGTAAATACTATCGTCCTCAAGCCAGCTGGTTCTTTTTATAAATGCTGGGTATATATTTCCTCTCCTGTGCAAAATGGCTTTGACTTCGTGAGGAAAACACAGTGGGTATTCAAAGTAGTTAGTGTTCCCTGTTGTCTAAAGAGCATATGTTTCCTTACCTCAGAATAGTCTTCCTAGGAAATGTCATGACAGAGTCTCCTCCCACTTTGGGGCTGAGTTTAAGAACTTTGGGGGCTACTCCAGAACAATTATTAGTGATGTATGAATCTAAAGACAAATCTGACAACCTGCTCTATTTGTATAAACACAGTTGTGTTGAAACTCATTCATGTCCAATGCCATGTGGTGACTGAATTTGTTCATCCACAAAGGCAGAATTCGCTGGTTCTACCAGAGCTTTGTGACCTGCAAGACCTACAATGCTTATTAAATGGCTTTTCACAAAAAGAAATGGTGCTGGTCTCTGTTGTGAAGTAGGGTTTTCTAACTTCATGCTGCATCTAGGGTTCCAGCACCACTGCTTTGTTATCGGATCAAAACTCAGCCTCAACAATAAATTATGGGGACAAAGTTTAATGAAAAGAAGACATTTTATTTCTAAAGATAAAGAGGGACAGAGGAGAAGATAGATAGCTACTCTGATAAAGAATCATAGCAGGGGGCTCTAGAAGGATGGAAGACATGTGGCCCCTTGGTCTTAGCTGTTTTTGTGGGGTGGGGGTTGAGTGACTCTTTCTCCTCCATACAGAATTTACCATAACTGGCTTGGTTTCTAGGCACCTCTCCCTAATACCATTTCTTCCCATGGTCTATGAACAGCTTTTTGCCTGTTGACTTGTCCTTGACATATCTTTAAAAGCCCTGTTTTTGTAACAGGTGGCTAGTGGCAAGCAGGTGCTGTATTCTTGGTTAGCCTAGAGCTAGTAAGGGAGCATGTGGATGTCCATTGTACTTTATACTGACCCTTGAGGGACCATCATGACTCTAGAGTGAATACACATGTACGCAAGTGTTAGTGCATAGGTATGAGTATATACTCCCTTAAAGTTAGCTCCCCTCTGCTTACCCTGCATTTCTTCGTAGGTAGGAGTCCCTTATCATTTGTGCACCTGGTCTTCTTTGTATGTTCTACCTATCAGCTTAGTACAAGACCCAAGGCCATTTGGTGCTTTTATTTCTTTATTATTTTTTCTTTTCCTAGCCCTGCCTTTGAAGTGTCTCTCAGGGGAATCTTTCTAGCAAAATTTGCTTTTTAACTTTTTCTTACTCAGGATCAGCTAGGAGACCTAAAGAGCCCCCTATTTTATTTTCTGATGTGTAAACTTTTTCCTCCATGTAGAACTGTTGCCCTTGGTATAGGAGGACTGTTGGATGTTCAAGCCTGTCCTGAGCTGTGTGGCATATTGAGCAGCAGCTACCCAATTTCTATCCACTAGATGCCAGTAATCCTGCCCTCCTTCATTACAGTGATCACAGCTGTCTATAGAGGTTGCCAGATATGTCCTGCAGGACAGAATCACTTCCATCTAAGAATCCCTGCTTAAAACACAGTAGACCCAAGTACATTTTGGAAGAAAGCAAGAGCAAACTAATTATTGAAAAACACAAAGGTGTTAGATGTACCACATATTTTTCTCTTGAGAATTCAAAGTATACTTCCCTCAGTGGACTACTGTCTTCTCTGCCTTGTTTGGAGAAGAAGAAGTACTGAGTTTTGCTCTACTTCCCGCTCTTCTCTCTCAACCAGGAGACAGGTAGGATTCAAGGAGTAGAAGTGTGGCCTTAGTGATATTGGGGACATCTTGTGCCATCCAGTAGGGCTGAGTTTACATATCAGCCTTATAAAGTAGCTCTAAAAACTTGAGGAAATCCCAGCACTCGGAGGCAGAGACAGGAGGATTGCTGAGTTTGAGGTTTGCCTGGGCTACATAGTGAGCTCAGAGCCAGCCTGAACTACAAAGTGAGACCCTGTCTCAAAAACAAAACAAAACAAAACAAAACAAACACTTGAGGAAAGTTTTTTGCGTATCTTTGAACTTTTATCTTTTGTGAAATACTAGGATTATGTGAGATCGTGTTACATAAAGCTAAGACAGTGACATCTGTGAGAGCTTATGAAGTAGCAATGATGACCATGCTGGTGGTGGAGCAAGAAAGAGGAACAGGAAGAGGGTGGGGGGCAAGGAACTAAGGGAGGTAAATGCTGGTATTCAAAAAGCCACCTGTGGAGTGACAGAAGTATTAAAACCACCTTGTGTTGATGTTAAGAAAACTTGAAAGGGGCCTCAGATGTTGGAATTGCTGCCATGCTTACAAGGTTGAAGACAGGGCCTATATCCCCTGCGAGATGTGAACTAGGTCTTCAGATGAAAGACATGGTCCTGTTCTCAAGTTGCAAACTGTAGAGACCAAATATAAATGGTTATATAACAAGAAATTATATAAGAAGTGTTAAAAATAGTGAATTCCCATCGTACTAGTAGAACTTAAGTCCTACATTTGAAGTTTCAGAATCAGGGGCTGTTGCTATATAGTTAACTAAATAGTACTAATATTTTGTTAAAATGAAAACTTTTTTTAAAAACCTCTTATCTTTCTATTTAATTGTGGAGGCTACACTGACTATTCTCTTATATTGAATAACTCTTGGTTTTGTTTCTCAGAATCTAGTCCCTACATCTGTCAGTTTTGAGAAGATCTCCTTCCACCAACCCAATTTCAATCTATATCCTTTTAGCAGAGCAAACTCTCATCTCAATTCTTTACAAAAGCTAAGGACTTCAAGAGTCAGACTTCCCACACAGCTTCCTGGTTTCTGGGCTGACAGAGCTGAACAGCTCAGGTACAGCCAACAGACTCTGAGAACTTTCATTACAAAGGTTCCTTCTTAATTTAGGCTGAAAACATCAGGGGCTATAGAGTTGAAAGGGACCCTTGTTGATTTGCTAACCCCACATGAAGCTTGAGTTTACAATTCAAGAGGAAAAGACTGGTGAAAAAAACATAAATGCCTGAATCCACTCAACCTAAAAGTCATTAGACCCTGAACAGACAAACTTACATGGAGTAAACTTTTTAAATTTGCTTAAGCAAGTCTGGATTAACTTTTTACCAATGGGGGGGGGAGTTATTAGGATTATGAAAGTCTTGGGATTTTAGAGGGTCTTCTGCTCCCAGACATATCAGCTGCACAGATGAACCTCTTACTTCCTATGTTCCTCTTGATAGAAAATTTCAAGGTGGAATTTATACTGTGTTAGAACCACGTTTGTAATGAGAGGGGTGTTTCTTAGTTCAGAGACCTTTAAAGAGTAATTGTGACATTTGAGGATCATGTATTTACTAATGTTAACTTTTTTTTTTTTGAGACAGGGTCTCTCTTTGTAGTCCAGGCTGACCCTGAGCTCACTATGTAGCCCAGGCAAGCCTGGAACTCAGCAATCCTCCTGCCTCTGCCTCCTGAGTGCTAGGATTACAGGCATGAGCCACTATGCCCGGTACTAATGTTAACTATTAATAATTCTTATTTATTTTTAATTTTTGTGGGACTAGGGATTGAAGCCAAGGCCTCACGGATGCTAGACAGGTTAATTCTCCAGTTTGATTTCTTTTTTCTTTCTTCTTCTTTGACATAAAATTTCCCAGATTAGGCTCCAAGTTTGGTTTCCTCTTACTTTAGGCTCCTCAGTAGCTAGAATCCATACAAAAATCAAACAAGTCAGTGAAAAAGTCCCTTACATGCATCTGTTGCATTTAACAATTTTCAGGATTTTTCACATTTTATTTCATTAAGGATTTCAAAGAAAAGTCCATTCTTTTACCTGGATTATTGCAGGACTTTCTTCAGAGACTTTGTTAGGACTAACCTAAGAATTAGAAAACTTAGTATCTCAAATTCTAATATTAATAATGTATTTTTTTCTTAAATCTATGTTAAGATACATTTTTTTTATATTTAAAAATCCTAAAATCAGGCCAGGGGTGGTGCCTCATGTCTTTAATTCCAGTACTCAGGAAGCGGAGGCAGGAGGATTGCTGTGAGTTTGAAGCTTGCCTGGGCTACATAATGACTTCAGAGCCAGCCTGAACTACAGAGCGAGACCCTGTTTAAAAAAAAAAAAAAACCTGAAACTGGGCTGAGGATGTAGTTCAGTGTACCTCCTAAGTTTTGATACCCACCTCTGAAATAAACAGGTGGTGAAGTAGTTCAGTTACTGTTTCTTCTGTATGTTTGTACATGCGTGTCTGGTGGGACATTGGCCTTGTGTTTTGCGAATTTATATGGAATACAAAAAATATTAAATTTGGGGTGAAATGGTCCCTTAGAGAAGATTTTCTGTTTAAAATAAAGGACTTTAGAGAATAATTGACTTATGTTCCTTCTATATCAAAGAGCATGATGTTGTCCTAATTTCTGATGCCTCCCAGGTGCCTCCCTTTTCATTTTTTCTGAATCTTCAGTTGCACAAGGAGCTGTAGTCTCTAGAGCCTGAAGCATATTTTCTACTTTACCTACTTCCAAATGCAACTTGCCACTCTGCCACCCTTTGCGTCATCTCCCTAGAACTTAGTTTTCCAGTCCTTCTTCCTACCTTTGTGTATTCCCATTGACAAACAACCTTGCAAAACTGATTTACATGTGTTTTTTGTTCTATCCTAGCTGTAAAATACAGTATAAAATTAATCAAAGCCATTGGAAAACCAAACAGGAATACATGGCATGACTTGAAAGTAGCAGGTACCTATTAACATAAAACTAAGTGCTTGTCACTTGTTAGAAGAAATAAAGACTTGTTACAAAATTCCTGAATGTATCCTACACGCATGCAAGGAATGACTTCAGTGGTCTTGTTTGAATACAGTGTTAAGCTGTATTTGGAAAAGTCTGTTTTATTAAGCTGAGCAGGTTCATTTGGACCAGCAGGAAGAAAACGGCTTTGTATCCTGAAGAATTGAATGTAGTTCAGAATACCTTATAGTCTGCTTAGAAGATCTTTATATCAAGTGCGGAGTTGCTGATTGAGATGAAGTGAGTCCATCCTCAGGGTGATCCTGTGGACATCACTTCCCAGTCACGTGTCTGTAAGAGACAGTACACGTGGACAGAATGAACAACTGCTTTGTATATCAATGAACTGACAGACTTTGACAGGTTGCCCTGTAAGGAGCAGCAGTGAGGTGATTAGTGGTCCCTTGCAACCCGCCCAGGTGGAGAAACATACCCTTGCAATGGCTGTTCACTTTAAACCTACAAACTTATTAAAGGTACCAAAGTTGAGCACAGCTAAAGGAATGTGTCTCCTGCAATGTTTCATCTTCTGAAGGTCCAGCACTGGGCATGGAACAGGCTGTTCTGCATCTTACCCAACTCAGTCACATTCATTTCTGCCCCTTTTGTGTGCATTATTCGTTTTAAATATAAAACTAGGAAACTGATGGTTTCCACTGTGACATCTGAGTCTCTCTGAAGAATTTCTGTTAAGACAAGCTATGTGTTGTAAAGTCATAACACAAGGTGAGCAAAACAGAAGAAAGGTAGTAGGAGAAGCATTTTGTGATGGAGAAAATCAAATTTAGAGCCGAAATAATTCATCACTTTTCTCATAGCTGAGTCAATTATTCTCCCTCACCTGTATTTCTGGTCTTCATTCATCTGATTTCCTGGCTTCTGTCTTTAATTTTAGTGTAGTTTTTGAAGCTAGACTTTATTACTTTTATATTTTTCATTTTTTTTAGTTTTATTACTTGGTCTATAGTGTATCTCTGAAGTCAGGCTGATGTAGACAGAGATTTGGGCTTTACTATTCAAAAGCCATGCAATTTTGCACAGGTTCATTCAGAATGCATCCTGTCATCTGTTTATGAAATTATCCTGCCAATATTTAATGAGTGATAACCATGTCCTACTTCTTGTGCAAATATTGGGAATATATTTCTGAATGAAACTCATTAAGGTTGATTTGAGGAGTTTGTGGCTTATTGAGGAAAGCATGTATTAAATAATCATGATGAGGTATCTATAAATATAAACAGAAAATTCTCTGGAAAAAAAGAAAAAATTGATAAATCAGATGGTTCTGTGATGAGATATTTCCACAGAGCCTGGCTCCATTAAATTATGAAATTTCTTGACCTCTGAGGGTCCATTTCTTCTTTCATGAAATAAAAATAATTATAGTGACTACACTAGTGGTTTGTTGTGAGTATGAAATGTGATACCATGATAAAGTACTTAGATAATACCTGGAAAATAGTGAGATCTCATTAATTTGCATATCCTATTATACTATTATGATTTTATGACCTATTAATGACATTTTAACATAATCCTAATGAGATAAAGGCAAATGAGCTACGTATTTCAAATGAGTGGGCATTATGAATCAGGCAAGATAACACAGTGCTTTGTGCATGTCCATTTCTTTGGACAATAATGAGACAAAGATTATCCCCAAATCTCTTTGTTTAAAGGTCTACAGCTTAAAATGAATTAGACATCACTATCAAACTCTTCATAAGACACAAGACAACCAAAACAGCCTTGTGTTACTTTTCTTCCATTGCCGAAACAAAATACCTGACAGCAAAAGTTAGAAGGGAAGTTTGTTTGGCTTACACTTTGTAGTGGTTTCAGGCCATAATCAGCCGCTGCCAGAGCAGGATGACAAATGGGTGTGGCATGGCAGAAACAACATGGTGCCTGGGAGGCAGCAAGAGTTACAAGTGACTTCCTGATACCAACACCGTAGTAGCTATAGCAGCAAGGAGAGAGTTTTTTCGGCCTCTTTTATCCCATCCAGACTACTTGGGTTAGGATGGTAGTGACCCTGTTGCTCATGTGTAGTGGTTTGATAAACACAATCCCTTAACGCCAGCATCACACATTCCAGATGCAACTGCCTGTAAAAGATCAGGTCGCACTTGATCTGTGTGAGGCTTTGAGACACATCTAAACACAAACCACGACCAGTCTTAGATAGTGTTTTACTAACAAGATTTTATAAATTTATCTATAGTGATCATTCTTTCCTCTCTCTTATGCATATTACCTCTGGACTTCTTTAAAATTTGTGTTTTTCTAACTATCATATGACTTTTTTTTTGCTATTGTGAAGTCTTTTGGGGGAGGGACTTCTATTTTTTCCCATATGAAAGATGTTGCTTTGTGTACTTTTATTTAAAGGAGTCTCTTAAACTCCTATTTATAGACTGTCACAAATTTTCTACTTATATAGCCCTGTTGGATACAAACCAAGAAGATTGATCTTTTCCAATCTATATATCTTGTACTACTTTTTCTTGTTTTGTTATGGTAGGAAAATTCTTCATAATGGTGTAGAATAGGGTGGTGATTATTTGTGTATTACCTTATTTTTTTACTTTACTGTGAATTTTCCCACCATCAGAATCTTCTCATTATAAGCAACCAGCCAGTTTATGATTCATTGAAAGTAATGTAAATTCCACAGGGAGGACATGTTCATATTTTTCTTCACTAGTGTTTAAGTTCCCCTTGAACAATGAGTAGGGCATTGAAGGTGCTCAGTTAAAGTTCACTGGACCAAAAGAGAGAACCAACACCAAAAATAGATACTGAAACCTAAATACTAGCTAATGTGAAAATATGTTTATGTCTATAGTAATTACTTAGTATAGACACAGATAACCTAAAATAATATTTAATGAAAATTGTATGAAGCTTCCCTCTTAAAGAAGAACTTGAAGATATAAATTTTATGAGGTTTTATAACCAACTACAATGTGCAATCATATTTTGCTCAGCAACTTTGTGGCCAAGTATGGACCGCTTAACCCACATATATTCTATCTAAGTCCACTGGATGCCTTATTCTGTTCACAAAATAGGAGTTGAACACAAAGAACTTGCCTGACATTTTTAACTGTGTAAGTAAGAAATGCTTTTGTGTTGATTTTTATGTCCTATTTATGAGTGGTTTGCACATAAGTATAATCAGGTCCAAGGTCAACCCACTCCTACTGACTTCAAATTTCACAGAGAAACATTTGGCCCTGAAAATCATACATTGTTCTTTCTGGGTTTCTATGGAAAGTAGTTTTGGTGCTTCACTTCATACTAAAAACTAGATGCTTACAACTGCTAATAAAATTCCTGATATGTCAGAAGGACTCAAAAGGCAGAATAGACAGCTATATGTCCTTTTTAACATTTTTTAATTTAAATTTTTATTTTCTAATGACTTTTTATTACTACATATTTTATATTTTACTGGTATATATATATATATATATATTAATTACAGTCCACATTGAGAATCTGTATCAGTATATGGCATAACTTAATTTTCATTTTCCTCTTCCCCTACCCACCCTACAACCCCCTGCCTCTATATACACCAAGTTTGTTTCCTTTTTATTACCATCAATTTTTTTCTTTGCCCTCATTATTTACCCCTAAACCCCATTTCCCTTTTAATATTTACTGTTTCACAGTATCGATCATGCATTCTAGGACACAGTTACAACTTCATTTTCTCATACCAGAGAAAAGATACAATATTTACATATCTGTGACCTATTCATTTCACTTATGAGTATGTCCTGAAGGTACATCCATTTGAGTTTAAATGATTCAGTCTCATCATTCTTTATGGCAGAGTAATTCTCCATTTTATTGTCTTTTTTGTAGAGCTATGGTAGCTGGGAGAATATAGTCAAAGTAGAGATATCATGAAGAATCGTTTATGAAAGGGTAGATACTGGCAAGTTTGTGATGTAAATAGATTAAAAAATGGTTGTGAGGTAAGTAGATTAAAAAAGGAACTATTAGAGTATCCCTATGTTACTAGATAATACTTTGTATATATAACCTTAGAAAAATGGAGTTCCCCTTAAGGTATTGCTTATGCACATATTTCTCTATTAAATTATTAAATTTGTTAGTTCTGAAAACTAATAAGACCTTCAGTGAATAATTCTGAGATGTATCAGCATGAAAGAAACCTTTCATGTAAAATATAATGCATCCCTCCCAAAGAGCCTTTAAACTATTATTTTTCTTTCTCCACTATATTGAAAGTCAGGGATATAAAAAACATAAGTCACCTGTATTTAAGATATCTAACTACTCTGTGTGTGTGTGTGTGTGTGTGTGTGTGTTGCCCTGGGATACATTGAACTGTTAACCTTAGAGTTTGCCTTCTAAGTGGAACTATAATTTCCCTACTGTCTTTAGCTTTCTAAAGTTTGCTTTCTATATCTAAGTATATTATTAAACCTCAGAGTAAACAACCAATTTAGAAGTTACTCTGAAATGCATTATGACATTAAAGGCCAAAAAATACATACTCATTTGTGAAGCAGTGTAAAATAAATATCTGGATCATTGGAAAAATCTATACCTTTATATTTGATTTTGTTCAAGTTGGTACTGAGGCTTTGTAGTAGAAATACTTTGTAAACATGCATGTGATTTTATATTCTCAACTAGTCACCTTTTTAAAAAGTAAAGTAATGAGGACATGAAAGTGTGTGTAATCTCAGTATTCTGGAACCCTGAGGCAGGAGGAGCATAAGTTCTAACCTACTTGGGCTACTCAGCTGCTTAACAAGTCATTGTCTCAGAACTGAAAAATGAATGAATTAATGAAAGATGTAGTTCACTGTTAAAGTTCTAAATTTAATCTCTGATATGACTCCTCAAAAAAATTAAAGCTAAATTGCTTGGTATTTAAAGTTGTAGTCTGAATATATATAAACTCTTATCTCAAGTTAGAATCAATATAAAAACTAATGAGATACTTTCCATTGTTTTTATACTAAATCTTAAAAATTCTGGGCTATCTTTTATGTGTAGAACACATGTAAGTTTCTGTCCCACTGTTTGAAGTTCAGCAGCCGCCTGGCCTGGCGACTTCTAGGTTAGACAGTACCTGGAAGGTGTATGCATAGTTGTGGAACACTGTACCTCTTACCTACCTGCAGAGCATCAGGAGGGAACTGTCACCTTTGACTGATCAAAAACTTTTAAGTGTCTACAGTTTCTGTTCTCTTTTTCTTTAGTGAGTGACAGAAAATTAAGAGAGGTGCTGTGGAGATCCAACATATTTTAAATAATAGTGGTAACTACTGATGAAGACACACAAGAGAACACTGCACATCCCTTTGCAAATGGCTTTCAAGTGGAAGCTACTGAACCTGGAACTACTCCAGATAATATTGATATTCAATGTCCACAGTTCCCTTAGGGTGAAAGAAAAAAATTACAGCCTCCATTTAAAACATCTGAACAATGCCCTGAAGAGCACTCTATTCAAAATAAGGAAATAATGTATTTCCAGGAAGATCTATTCTACTTTGACTATACAAAATGTCAATAATTTCTTTTTATAGGAATGAGTTCAGTAGAGAGTAATTACAAAAAACACATATTTATGGTCCAGATGCATTGCTGACATTTAATTAATACAACAGACTCAGCTATAAACATAAAAATGTCTTGAAATAGTACATAATGTATAAATATATATCTGTGTATGTGTATATCATGTTACCATGCCAATATGTAGAATTTTATGCTTTTTCTATCAGATTTGTGAAAACAAAATTATGGCAGGTCACATTTTACCTGTACTCCACAGTTTGCTAACCTCTGCTTGAAATTTATGCAAATTCTATCGTTAAAGATACATGGATGTCAAATAAAAATGTTGATATATTGAGGAGGCAAACACTAATTTCTTGAACCTCATCACTACATTTTTATACATGAAAGTGTCAAAGTAATAGGTTTATATAAATTACTCGTGTATATTTTGTCAGTGAAATATGGAAAAAGGCTTAAATATTAGTAATTTTATATTTTGACAAATACTCCTTAGTGTGTACACAAGTGCATTGCAAGATCTGAACAGAAATATAACATCTTTGTTCATATAATCAAAAAAGTGATAGAAACTTAATTATCCATTAATAATATAATGGATTAAAATATACCGGTATACTTACATCCTGCAAACCCTTCATAAAGACAATGAATGAATCATAATAGGACGGATTCATAAACATGACTATTCATATTGAAAGAAAATGCCCTAAAAATGTGAAGCATGGGGCAAAGGAATTGAAAATGTTCAAGTCATGTTATATACATGTAGTAATTTCCCAAAACAAATGTAGCTACTATGTATGGTAAACATAAACTAATAACAAAATGAGCTAAAGTCTAAAATGTAAATTATGCCAGGTACGGTGGCTCATGGCTGTAATCCCAGCATTTGAGAGGCAGAGGCAGGAGGATTGCTGAGTTCAAGGTTTGCCTGGGCTACATAGTGAGCTCAGGGCTCACTGAACTACAAAGCAAGGCCCTGTCTCAATCAATCAGTCAATCAACCAATCAATCAAGTTACATAAAATAGGCCCATCCCAAGAAAACACATGCCATATGTTCGCATATCTATGTGGAAGCTAAAAATGAAATTCATGGAGGAAGAGAGAGAGATAGTGGTTATTAAAGCTTGGGGAAGATGCAGGAATGGAATGGATAAAAAATGGTTAATTGGTAAGGGATGCAATTACATAGAAGGAGTCACTTGGCATGTTCAGTAACACAGGAGGAAAAATATAGCTGATAATAATTTATACTTTTTATTACAGCATAAAATATGGATAAAACACTGAGATTTTTCACAAGAAATTAAAAGTGCAAAGAAAAAGTCAGTACAGTATGATTCCTTTTATGTTAGGTTTCTAGGTATACTATACTTGTGTAGTTGTGTGTGGTGTGCTAAAACTATGAAGCAATAACATGAAACAGGCTATCATGAAAGCCCAGGTAATAAGCGAGGCAAAGAATTGGATGGTGTGGGGAATGCTGTGAAGGGGAATCAGTCTGTTGGTCTGGATATTGTTTGTAAGGATGCTTGCTTTATAATTATTCATTATCCAAGAAATTAAGTTGCATGTAATTTTCTTTATATGCATTATACTTCACAATTAAAATGGCTTTGTGTATATTTACATTTGCTTCATTAAATTTCGCCTCATTTATTTTACACTGGCAGGTTCTCATTTGTGTAGCAGCTTAGTACCTACATCGACTAAGTCTTCATTCGATAAGATGTTTGTTAAAACTTTTAATGACCAGCACCAGGCTTATGGCCCTGGTGAGGATCAGGAATCACTATATACTTACTCTCAGGTTGTGGTTAATGGAAGTATTTCTAATAGTTAATAAATAAATAAAGTAATACATGGATATTGCAATTGATTGTAATGAAAAATTCTGTATATTTTCCTGTATCACTCTTTATAGTCTTTATCACAGTGATATTTTGTTAAATCACTATATCATAATAACTTCCCAAGTCATAAGGGTGCTATCTATTTAGAAATAAGCCCAAGCCTACGAGTCAAGGAATATATTCAATAGCAGGCATGTGAGTCTTGACTGAATAACCTTGAGAAGAATTTGGGGTAACTTTTCACCTAATAACCCTTCACACTTGTTACTACATATTACATATTCAATTTAGGATAAATTATATTCATAAGCTGTACTGAAATAAAGCCTCTAGTATACACACACATGAGATTTTTATCTGACTTAAAGTATTTGTCTTAATTGTTAACAGTGGAAAGTTAAATAAATCACGAAAAGAGGCATGAGGAAATAAGTTAACCATATTGAAATTTTAGTGACTCATGTCAGAATATTCTAAGGGCCATTTGAACAGCATTTAACATACATGTGTCATAAAACAGAATTTTGACATGCACTTGTCAACATGATTAAAGAAAAGTTTTATCATTCAGTGACATTAACCGGACCCAACCATGTAAACTGATCAAGTGGAGGAGCTTGTTTAAAGTGGCGGTTCTCACTGGAAGTCAATTTCTACCATTAAGGAGACACCTGGCAATGCTTGGAGGTTTGCTGATTGTCACAGTTTGGGGTGATAAGGGTGCTAGTGGCATCCGATGGGCAGAGAATAGGCATCCTGCTAGGCCTATTGCAGTACCCAGGACAGGCAGGCTGAGTGACCTCATCACAATGTTAGCAGTGCGGAGGACCAGATACCCTGTTTCAGAGGGACCCCAAATATCTAGAACACACAAATGTTGTAACTGACTCAGGTGATAAGGAGCCCCCCAAGCTTGTAGACAGCACATGTTTTATCTTCTAAGATGCCACAGGCTTACCCTGTGAGAATGTCGTTGAAGTAAAAGTGACTGTACTGAGAATTCTTCAGTCTGGGGTACTGACTGCAAGTATACTTGAATATGTCTTCTGCCACTCAGACACCACCTGAGCCATATGGTTCAGAATTACTTGAGCTCATCCATCTTTATTGAATTCTGCTGTGTGCTGACCCCAGTCTTGGCAGTTGACCCTGAACATTGTATCAGCCCAATGGAATGAAAGGTTTGCAGTCAGATAAATCATAAATGTTACCTTTAACGTGTGTTCTTTAAAAAAGTAGAATCAGCACAGATGTGTACAAATCACACAGAAATTTCCACTTACTATAGGAATACTCTTCTTAATTTCATGTCTAAGAATATAATGCCCTTCCCTAAGATACAGCAAGTTCTTTGTGGTTGTATATATTTATACAGACATTCATTAGACTGTGTTTGGTAAGTTTTTAACAAGAATTTTAGGGCCAAATGGTGAAATATGAAAGTGGGCTGCTCAGACCTTGCCAGAACTGGCAGCATTGTTCTTGAGGAGATGAATGAAAAGGAACAGTATCATGTGGGTTTTGTTGAAAAACTGTGCTTCAGGGTAGTGGCCTGAGAATGCAACCTAAGTATGAGACTTTCTGAACTTGGGACTCTGAGTTGCTCGAGTTGCACGCCCATGAAGCCAGCCCTGCCTGTCGCTGCCCCTTGGAGTTCACAATGCCTGGACCTTCTTTCTTCCTCTCTTGACAAATCTTCTGTCTCCATCAGTTGGCCCCGGTTTCTCTTCGCTGCCCTTAACTGTGGGTATTCCTCCTAGCTCATCCCACCAGCCATCCTTCTTTCTTTATTCTTTTTCACTTGACGTTTTCAGCCTTTTTTCTCTCCTCTCCTCCAACCACCATAGGCATGTTGGCCTCTGAAACTGTAACTTTACCCTTCAGAGTGTTTTTCTTTAAACTTCAACCCTCATTTCAGGATCAGTGATTTTAAAATCACATCTCCTTCCCGTTAGGAAACAAAAGGGGAGAATCCCATGAACATTTTTGAATCTCCTTTCTACCTTTTCTCCCCAAGCACTAGATCCAGTCACTATGTCTTGTACTGTTTTTGCTCTCAGTCTGTTCTTATAAACCTTCCTTCTATATTCCAGGTGCTTTCTTTTTTATTTCTTGAATAACTGCTTCTGGAACTGAGGCTAAGCACAGGCTCTGCAGCCAGAAGACCTACATGAAATCTCCTCTTCTCTTGTGCTGGGACAATAATAGATGCTGTCTCTGTCTCGCTTCCTCATCTACGAGGTAGATAGAAAATATTAGAAGTGCTTAAACTTTTCCAAAAAAATTAATTGTAGTAAAAGACACACTGTTTTATCTCATCACTCTATTTTCTGAAAGTTTTCCTTCGTATCTTTCATGCATTTTGGACTGTTGCACCTCTCTAGATGTCCTGAATTGGTTCAAAATGTTTCCCTTCCTTGTCGTTTTGACTTTGGGGAAAATCAGAAGTTACTTGGACAAAGCCACCTCTGGCTAGTAATGTGGTTGAAAACCCTGGGTAAGCTTTCAGGAGCCTGCATTTCTGCGGATGACATCTGCGCCAGGACTCAGTATACTTTTAATCACATTTTGTAGAGGCATTCATGACAGAGGATTTCCAGAAATGCTTCAGAAAGTGGCAAGAAGGATGGAATACATGTTTGAAGTGTGGGGGAGTATACTTTGAGATGGATTAATGCCAATATGTCCTTTATTTTAATATTTTAAAATGTATATATCATATATAATTATGACTTGCAAAAATTGAAATATTGTGGTATCTATCTCAGGGTGGTCAGGTTTAACCAAACTCTTGCATGTAAATCATTTCAAACTTACTAATAATAAACTGTGGGAAATGTTAACTATTATTTTATTGTAGCCTTGCAGTAATTCTTTGCTTCTAGTGATTTTCATATTGTACTGTAAAGAGGTTCACGGTTGATATGACAGTCTGGGACTAACATTATTTCATCCATCTTTTTTACCTGATGAAATTGGAAGAGGCATCCTTGTTCACAGAGCGTTAGTTTGTAATGTTTGGAAGATAGTATTCAAATTTCTTCTGATGAAGAGCCTTGATACTCACTTTCAATTGCATCTCAACATAAGGCAGTCCTCTGTATCCCACGTCCACATTGACCCATCCATCACCAGATGCACATGTGCTACAACCACAACTCCTTTAACATATGTTATCTTTCATCATCTTTTCCAGTTATTATGCTTGTGACCTTTCCATCTTGCAGGCTGAACTCAGATCCCTTCCCTTGTGCTGTGGTTTGGATATACAGTGCCTTCCAGACCCTCATGTGTTGAATGATGGCCCCAGCTGATGATGTTGTTAGGACAGTGGTATGTTTCAGGAATAGGGTCAGGTGAGGTCACTGATATTGTGCCCTTGAAGGACATACTGAGAACACCAGCCTTCCCCCTTGTGTCTGTTTCCCTGGTCTCCAGAAAATGAACCATGGACTTCTGCATGAGGTAATAATACCTCTCCATGGCCTCAAAGAATCAGGGCTGAAACAGCCAGGAGAAATCGTTCTCTCTTTAAATTGCTTATCTCAAGCTGAGCAATGGAAACCCAGCATGTTCTACATGGCATACATGCATATCTCTCCAGCTTGGCATTTCTTTTCACCTTCTTATATCCTTTAACCTTCATAACTATCTTTGTCATGTTCACATGACTTGGCTCTCATTTCTCTTTGCACTGTGCCTAAAAATTTGACCTTTGGAATCAGATTGACTGTTCGGATTACACTTGTTAGAAATTATATATCCTTGTAAGTTTTAGATGACTCATTCACCAGTTAGAGGTAAAATGATGGTAACACATAGGTCATTTGTAAGGACTTAACACATATTCCTACCTCAGTATAATCATTTAAACAACTTAAATATTTCCAATAAACAGTGTTCTGAATTATTGTCTATATGTTCTTTTCTACAACTAAAGACTGAGAATGTGACAGGGTAGTAATTTTGTATTATATGCTTTGAGATTCTATCATAATTCCTCTTGATTTAATTACTGCTCTAATTAGGCTGCTTATGTGTAAAGCACTTTGAAAATGCATGATGAAGAAATCTCTGCTGCCCAGAATGGGCCTACATTTCACTTGGTTAATATTTGACCCAGGTAGGAAGTTTAGACTCTGCCAGTGTGTATCACAAAACTCTCACATTCATGCATCGTGTTGCCTGCTTCTTAGAGGCACACAAACAATGCTAAGCACACTTTGTTTTGAATACATCATGTCCAAGGCAAGGCCATATTTATTATGTCACTATATGGTTTAAATGCAAAGTCCATCTCATTGCTCATGCTTAAAATCATGTGGCATCCTTACCCAAGAGCATTTTATGTTGAGAAAAAAAACAAAGATCTTTGTGTCTGACCTGTGTGGCAGTAGATTGAATTTTCTGTCCTGTGACATCAGCCACTTAAAAAAAATTGGAAAAAAAAAAAGAACTATTAAAAATTTTAGACATTTTTGAGTTCAATTCCAGGCTACTACTTCAAAAGCCTTTTGGGCCACCTTGTCCAGACTTAGGAACTTTCATTTCTTCCTAAGAAAACTCACATTTCACCTCTGTAACTTCTAAATCTCCTCCCTGCTGTTAAAATTCTCTGTATATATCTTACTTGTTTGCAGTCTCCTTAAGAACAGGATCAATATCTGACCTTTCCCCAGATCGATATCATTTACAGCCATTACCATTGACAATAGCAGACACCCACTGGGATTTGCTTAAAAGAAGAGGTAAGGGTGTTAGTACAAGGATGAAAAGAAGTTCCATAGAATGCAAGGACAAGGAAATCATCAGGGTCTTCAGCAGATTAGAATAGATATTTTAACTCTGTAAAAAAAAAAATCAAAACCCTTTTCCTACTTGTTTTTCTCTCTGGGTTTCTAATTGATTTTTTTTTTTTTTGAGACAGGGTCTCACTTTATACACGATGTTAGCTCTGAGCTCGTTATATAGCCCAGGCAAGCCTTGAACTCACAGCAATTCTCCTACTTCTGCCTCCTGAGTGCTGGGCTAATAGGCATAAGCTATCCCTGGCTTGATTCATTCTTATTTCCTGAAGCAAATTACTTTTTCCTCTCTTCCCATAAGATGACTATCAACAATGCCTGAGTTCAGAACCACTACATGTACTAGGTTGGCAGGAAATTTCAGTGGCCTAGATGGGGTTAAATGTTCACCCCTAATCCAGTCAATTAATATTCCTCACAACTTCAAGAAAGTGTGCAAGGGATCCCAGAAAATGGGATGTATTTATATTCTTTTTTTGTACCAGTATATGGTATGATTTAATTCTCATTTTCTCCCATTCTCCTACCCGACCCATAAGCCCTGACCCCCTAAATACATAAGCCTTGTTTCCCTTTTTTTATTACAATTACATTTTTTCTTTACCCCTCATTATTCACCTCTCCACCACATTTCCCTTTGAATATTTTCTATTTCACAGTATCCTTCAAAAAAGACAAAACAGCTGAGAGGAGTTAAACTTTTATAATATGTAGTTCAATGTTGTAATCTTAGAAATTTGTTAGTAATTCAAGTGGTAAGAAAATAAAATATTAGTTTGTTTATTGATCTTTTCATGAAAGTATTTATTTCCATGAGACATCTTTGGGCAGGAGACATCTTTCCACAGCTTATTTTTTTTTACATTGCTGAAAGTACATCTATATTAATATAAAAATAATACTGTGAGAGATAACTCATAAATATACCATGTTTTAAGGATTGTTGGACTAAGATTAAAAAGCTGAAATATTACACAGATTTAAATTTTAAATGACATGAGCTTTTCTTGATATCCAGAAACTTTTTTCTACTTTTTGTATCTATTTCTTTTTTTTATTGCATTCTTTATTGGTACAATTTGCATACATCTCACAATCACATATAACATTGGGGAATTTGTACCAATATATGACACAGTCAATTCTCATTTTTACCCATATCCCCACCCACACCTCCCTACCCCCTATATACATGCTCTTTTATTTTCTTTCAGAATCATATTTATTCCTTCCCCTCGTTACATCCCCACACCAAATACCCTTTGGAAATTTCCCATTCTAAAAAGATTGTCATACTACTAGAGCTCATTTGCATCTACCGGTGCTCATATCAATGAGAAGATCCGGTATTTGCCTATCTGTGCTGTATTGATTTCACTCCTTAGCGTGCCCTCCAGGTGCATCCATTTGCACATAAATGAATCAATCTTGTCATTCTTTATGGAAGAATAGTAATCCATTTTATTAAAAAACCACATCTTTTTTATCCAGTCTCCAGTTGATGGGCATTTGGGTTGTTTCCAAGACTGAGCTATCACGAACTGAGCTGCTATGACAAAGGGTGTACATCTGTCTTTCCACTGTGATTTTCTAAGTTCTTTTGGGTATATTCCTAGCAGGGGGATAGCAGGGTCAAATGGGACCCCTAGTCCTAGTTTTCTGAGAAATCTCCACACATATCTCCACAATGGTTGCACAAGTCTGCAATCCCACCAACAGGGGAGAAGGGTTCCTTTCTCCCCACAGCCTCGCCAGAATTTATTGTTGGTTGATTTTGTAATAGCGGCCATTCTTTGTGGAGTGAGATGAAATCTCAGTGTTGTTTTCATTTGCATATCTCAAATGACCAGTGATGTTGAACATTTCTTCATATGTTTCTTAGCTGCTTTAACTTCTGCCTCTGAGAAGTGTCTGTTCATTTCAGATGCCTATTTTTGAATTGGGTCTTTAAACTTGGGAGGCTGATCTGTTTAAGTTCTTTATATATTGTAGATAATAGCCCTTTGTCTGATAAACAGCTAGTAAATATTTTTTCCCATGTTGGTGGTCTTTTGGCAGTGTCAGTGACTTCTTTTGCTGTGCAAAAGCTTTTGTATATATTTCTAATATATTTCTAATGGATGTTCATCTACTAAATTATCAAACACCGGTATTAGTATTTCTTGAGGTTTCTTTTTTGCTGTCTTCAAGCTTTTCTTCCTCTTAGACATCAAAATAAATCCTTCTTCCAAACATAGTGACTTTTGTTCTTTTCAATCTCTAAGCACTTGCTGAATCTGTCATTAGAAGGAAAATGAAATATCACTTTGTTTAAATTCCTTTTGGAGTGTTATAGACATTTGATTATATAAGTTTAGGTATTGAGCTCTCAGAAAACTTGAGGCTGCTAAGACAGTTTTAGATCAGAGAACAAAATGAAGATGGTAACCAGGCAACATGCTTCATGTACAGTTATTAAAAATAAAACATGAAGCTTCCACAGTGCAGAATAATTCCTGACAAGTTTGTCTCGCTTTCACTCTGTCATTGCCTACAAGAATGAATAGGTTAACTTGCTGAATTGATCAATAATACTTACATGAAAGGAGAAATTATTTATTATTTAATAAGATTATGATTGTTGGAAAAGTATAAATTAGCATGAATGTAGCCATGATGATTTACTAGGATTCCTTCAAAAAATCTCCATAAACATATATACACACAAAACTATACATATTACAAATTTTCATAAAATCTGATAAAAGGTCAATTTGACCCCAAATCCATTAGCTACATTAGGATAACATAAAGCATGACTATTTATGTGCTTTGTACATAGAAGACTCTTAAAAACTAAATTTTTTTTAATTGAATTCTTTATTGGTACAATTTATATACATCTCAAAATCACATATAACATTGGGAAATTTGTACCAGTATATGCCACAAGTTAATTCTCATTTTTACCCATATCCCTACCCACT
>PVIC010020646.1:0-29327 GCA_004025085.1 Thryonomys swinderianus
AAAAACAACAGCCATACGGAGGGAGGAAACTAGAGAGGAACTGCTGAGGTCAGAGAAGCCTTTTTTCCTTTTTTGTGAGTCCTACTTCAGAATAAAGAAGATTAATCAGTCTTTTGGATTTCAAAAGATGTGCACCCCACCCTGGTGCCTCTCACTGGGCCTGTGGATATGACTGACAGAAATGCTTCATAGGCTGCCGAGTCGTCCCAGGGGCACCTTAGTAGCCATGACCCCCCAGTGCAGTTTTGTAATTACAGGCATGACAGGCGGTCCCTCTATGTGAACCTTTATAGAAATGTGGGTGGTGAAGAGTTACCGAAGGCTAGGCCCAGGATCTAATATGTATGTGCTCTAGAGACTTCCTGGGCTTTGTGGTTCTTTTTTGTGCCTCTCTCAGCGCTGCAGAAAGGCGATCGGCCCTGGGAAGCTGCCCAGATTTGGGAGGATGGTGGGGAGTGGTCTCTGAGGCCCCGTGGTGCTACCTGTGCCACAACCTGTCCTTTCGTAGCAACAGAGCTCCGCTTTCCAGGGGGGGTCAAACAGCTGCAAAATTCCATCGTCCTCCATTGGCAGCCAAGTGTGGGCTTGTGACTTGTACACATATGGTTGCCCTGAGACGATTTCAGGAAGTGCGTCAGGGAGATGAGCCTGTGCGTCCTCCTGCCGTGACCCCCCTGGCGGAAGGCAGGGCTGCTATCTTGGACCGCGAGGTGGAAACCACCAGCTGAGCAACCAGGTTTTCCACACCGTGCTAAGTAGGACTTCTGGCTTGTCTGCGCCGTGCCGTCGTTGTGCGGGCTGACCCGACCCACAGCACGACACGCCTCTCTCCTCCCTCCTCCCTCTCGTCCCCAGCGCGATGGACACCTCCGTGTGGAGGCACCGAGACCTACGGCAGCCTCTAGGGGACAACTCGGGCAGGACAAGCTGGCCGGGGGCAGGTGACCACCTGAGGGCAGGATCGAGGAGGATGCAGCCTGCGGGAGGGGCAGGGCCGCCTGGGGAGCAGAGAGCAGCAAGCCGGGACCGAGCGGCTACACGCGGCTGCGGAAGGGGCCCTGCGGGTTCCCAGGACGCATGCGCAGCACCGCTCTCAAGCCCGGCTGGGGACCTCTCTCGGGAAGTCAAGCCGGTTTTGACGGGTTGACCCGGACCTGACTCCGCACGGCGATATTCAACAGGGAACGTGGCCACTGAGCGCTCACTGTCCGGTCTCCTCATGGTAGGCCCCCCTGTCCCGTAGGGTATGTTTTTATTATTCTTTTTTCCTACTTTTGCTTGGCTCCACTTCCTCTGTAGAGCCCATTTTCCCCCCATCCTTCTGATTTTTTCCTACCTTTAATAAATGTGAAATGTTGCCACTTTTTATGGTTGTTTTATTCAGTTCCTTTTTTTTTTTTGGTGGTACCAGGGATCAAACTCAAGACCTTGTGCATCCAAGGTTGGTGTGATACCACTTGAGCTAAATCCCCGGCCCTTCATTCAGTTCTTTGATCGGGACAGGAAGAACCTAGAAATCACCTCTAGACGGAAGTTCCAGCACCCCAAAATCTGGTACCAGCAGGCCCCCTAACAAGCCACCCCAGAAGTCTCTCGGGGGGCAGCTGGAGAGGTAGGGCTCGGGAGAGGCCAGGGCCAGAGCCCAACTAGATGTGCGGGTTCACAGAGGTAACGGTCTGAGGCAAACGCCACTCCCGGCCATGCCCAGCCCAGCCCACGCCTGCGCTGTCTGTGGGCTCGGTCCTTAGCGGCTGCTCCCTCTCAGTCCCCGCTGCACTCAGTCCTCCGCACCTACTGGCTGAGGACATTCACGGCCAGCCGGGTGTAGCGTGTGCAGCCCCGTCACCTATGTGCTCACCTGGACCCGCCTGTGCAGGCTCCTCCCCTCCCGTCCCGGGAACCAGTTTGGGCACTGGAGCTGCCAGCCCAGCCTGGCCATGACAGACAGGTTGCAGCCCCCAGGGAGCCGGTACCAGTTGACATCACTTGTCCAGGTTCCCGCCACCGCCCAACTCTTCCGGGCCTTCCCCGACGCCCCGGAGGACGGCTTCTCCTCCCTCCCAGCCTGAGAGCCACCCACCCTCCCTCCACCCTCTTCAGCCTTGTCTCACACACGATGGCAAGTCGGCTTTTGCAGCTGCCTCTGGGTTCTGATCACCCGTCCCTGCTGCCAACCCCTGCCTGTCCAAGAATGTGCCTGAGGGTGGCTGTAGCTCTCCTGTTGGAGAGGGAGGAACAGCCCCCCTCAGCCTCCCTGCCTAGCTCAGCTTGGCATCCTGGCATCTTCTGCTCCACCTCCAGGCAGCTCAGAGCCGGCAGTGCCAGCTGCCCGGCAGCCTGGGGTAATGCGGTCTTTATGGCCCCTGGGTAGGACCTGGACCTGGGCCCCAGTCCCCAGGCACAAGGTGCCAGCCCTGCAGGGGAACAGCTTAATGACCTTCGTGAGCGGTAATTACACCCCGGGGCCCACTCCTAATAAGCACGTATTCTCCCTGTCAGTGCGCCTTAATTGAAAATGAGTAGGCGATACAAGTCGCAGTGAAGTTGGTTGGCAAGCCCTTAACGTGATATTAATTGTAGTAATTAGTAGTCACTTTGTGTTGGAGTCATCTATAAATAGGGGGCCCATTAGTTTAGCAAAAGAGCATGATTTAAAATGCAAATAAAAGTCCAATTAGTCAGATAAATCACTCATCTTTTCCAGCAAATTATCATCTTCCAGTCGAAGAGTAGCCACTTTGGGGTGTGTTGGTCAGTTTGGGGACTCTGAACGCCTTAGCTATACCTGAGCCTGAGCAGCCCATCTATAACATTGTCCCTTTAAACAGGGTTGCCCAGGCTCCCTCAGGGGGCTGTCACTCCTCCAGGGTCCTCACAGACTCTTATTTTATTGGCAACACTGGTGGTCAGGCCCCCAACTAGCTCCTCCTCTACTCATTGATTGGTTTCCAGTGGTAGCACGGGAGCAATTTTTAAAGGAACAGTACCATTGGGCCCATCTAGACTCCAGTAGGAATGTTAGAGTGTGGGAAGCCTGCATTTTTTTAAATACAGGTTTTTACAGCCCCGACAGAATTAACCACCAGTGCCAAGTGCTATCTGTGGCCCAAAAGAGTAAAAAAAAAACCCCAGACCTTAGCTCTGTCTGGGGTCAGACGGTTTTTGTCCATTGCCTTCTCCCTCTGTCAAAAAACAAACACAAACAACCTGTGGTGTGGTTGCTGGAATCTGTCTCTGTCTCTGTCTCTGTCTCTGTCTCTGTCTCGGTCTCGGTCTTGGTCTCTGTCTCTGTTTCTGTCTCTCACACACACACTGTCACTCTAGTCCATGGTGAGAGGTGGCGATGGGCCTGACTTCCAGCCAGAGGAGAGACATAATGCAGCCTTCTGTGACTGGAGCAACCTCAGTCACCAGTGCTCTCCAGCCTGATGTCTGAATCTCACCGGGAGGAAGGCCGTGGGGTGTAGACGGTAAGTGGGTGCTAGTTCTTCTTTCCCAGGGTTGCTCAAAATGCCAGAAATGGATGTTTGAGCCCAGCTCTGAGCCCTTCCTGCCCATCCCTCAGCCCACCGCCCACCCCCGAGAGCCCAGAGCTCCAGCCCCTGCCAGTGGTATTTGCATTTTAAGAGCTAAGGAGGCTGAGAGCACCGTGGTTCACACCTGTTAGGGAGGCTGAATCAGGAGGGTCACTGGGAGTTCAAGACCAGCTTAGGCTACACAGTGAGTTCAAAGCCAGCTTGAAAAACAAAGAGAAACCTTTCAAAACAACAGGGTCTTGCTAGGAGGAATCAGCAGGGAGAAGCTCCTGTCTAAAAGCTTTGGTCTCAGTTTTAAGATACCTAAAGATGCCACTGAGGGCACTGACACTAACAGGAAATATCCCTCCACGGGTGCCCTCTCCATCCAGGGACAGGTCCCGTCTGGTGTGGAGACCAAGAGGAAGGCGTGAGGACCCTCGTCATCCACCCATACTCTGCCCATCACTCCTGCAAGTGCAGTCACTTTCAGAAGCACAAAAAGAGCACATCCGCCTGCCTGTCCCCCACCATGGGGACTCAGGTCAGCAACCTCACCCCGGTGGCCCGGAGCAGGACAGAGCACCATCACCGCAGCCACGGGCACCAAGAAGCAGCTCCCACGGTCCCGAGGCAGGACCTCTGCCAGGCAAATAGTCGTCCGCCAGTCACACCCACAAAAAAGAGTGTTGTCCTATGTTGTCCTTTCTTCTGTGATTCAGTGCTCCTAACAGGGTAGTACTTGCTATTTTTAATGTCCTACTTGACAAAATAAAATATTGGCAACTCTATGTTGGTCCTGAAAATATTTTCTGGCAATTTTTCCGGGGTACGAAGTCTAAATGTCTGGCGCTGCTGAGCTGCTGAGTCACACCGTGTGTGGGGTGTGCGCGGGGCGGCCAGGGAGGCAGGGACTCTTGCTGAGGGGCAGTCCCTTCTCTGAGGCAGCACGAGGCAGGGGCGAGGTCCTGAACGCAGACGTGGAGGGGGGCCTGGGTCCTGTCCTGGCCTCTGGCCACTCCCGATCCAGAAACAGAGGCCCCAGCAGGGAACAGATGCTCCTGTGCCCACAGTGAGAGCGTTGAGGCCCGCACACCCCGAGAGTCCTGCCTTCTCAGTGGCCCCCGCGGGAGAGGCGCTAAGCTGTCCTACGGCTGGGCCCTGAACTCCGGAACCTCTGGCTCCTCCACAGTGATAGCCGGGTGTTCCCTCCCAGAAGGTGGAAAACAGACATGCTGACAAGCAGCTCAAGAAAGTCCCCGAGGAACAGAAGCTCCAGGGACAACTCAGGAAGGACAAGCTGGCCAGGGGGCAGGTGACCACCTGAAGGCAGAATCAAGGAGGATGCAGCCTGCAGGAGGGGCAGGACCGCCTGGGGAGCAGAGAGCAGCAAGCCGGGCACAGAGTGGCTACACACTGGCTGCGGAAGGGGCCCTGCGGGGTTCCCAGGACACACACGCAGCACTGTTCTCAAGCCCAGACAAGGGCGCCCCGGAGCCAGGAAATGACTAGCCAGCTTCACTGAATGACCAGAGCTTCTCCACCAGGATCGGTCTGGTCCTGCTCTAATCCTCCCACCTCCTGGATTAAGATCCTAACCACCAAATCTGCCTGCTTTTTGGAAATCCCAACCCCAGACTGGCTTCTGCCTCCCAACTCTCCTTAAAATCACTCAATGCCAATTTGATCCTCAGAGAGGTTCCCTCATTACCCTCCTTCCAGAGGTGCGCAGAAGGCTCATGGGTACAATTTCTCTCCTCATAGCAACTAAATAAACCTTACAGGTATGAAGCTGTTGGACTTCTGACATTCAGTAACTATCTCAACCTCAGTTTCCATGCAGTGTAGTGAAGACATTAGCAATGAGGAAACGTGAGATTCTGTCTTTGAGGTCAATAGACAGGCATATGGATGGGCGGAATAAGACTAAGAGGCTAGAGAATGTGTCCACAGTCAACTGATTTAACAAGAATGCCAAGACCACTGATGAGGAAAAGCTAGTCTCTACCACATGGTCTTGGGAGAGCTGCATAGCCATATACAACGGATTAAAGTCAAAGAACTAGTATGGGTGCCATATTTTCCCAAAAAGAAAACTTAACCAGAAAAATAAGACCTAGCATGTTTTGATATGCCCCAGTTACAATGGTCAACCAGACAGCTGCACTTACTACATCCAGTGCAGCCCATGACAGACAGGCTGAGTTACAAAGTATTGTTCACTGACCTTCAGGTGCTTGGCAGAAGGAGCACTGAGCAGTGCTGGTTCTGAGAAGAGTCTTCCAGGAGGGAAAGCAGATCAGAGCCTCAACCAGTCAGCGGTTTGTAACCTCCGTGCAATTGATCCTGAAAGGATGAAAGAATGGTTTGGCTTGAGAAGCAAGAAGGAAGATGCTCCCTGGTTTAAGAATCATCCCTCTTGGGGGCCGGAGGGTTAGCTCAGTGGTTCCGGCGCCTGCCTCGCAAGCGCAAGGTCCTGAGTTCGATCCCCGGTAACCACATAGAATGCTGGGCCTGGAGACTCACGCCCACCAACCATCAACACCGCATACCACAATGCCGGACGTGGTGGCTCACGCCTGTCATCCCAGCACTCTGGAGGCAGAGACAGGAGGATCCCTGAGTTCAAGGCTTGCCTGGGCACCATAGTGAGCTCAGGGCCAGCCTGAACTACAAAGCAAGACCCTGTCTCAAAAAGCAAAAAAAAAAAAAAAAAAAAAAAAAAAAATCATCCCTCTTTGATGAGGAGACCCTGATATGTTGGTGTTCAGAAAGGGAATAGGCCAGGGTCACACCAGAAAGGGCAAAATGTGGACTCTCATGGGTGCAGAGGGCAGGCTAGCTGTCTCTTCAGCAGCCTTGTCTGCAAAGGTGCTCCTGGCAGCACTGGGGCCTGAAAGCCTTTGGTGTCCCCAGCAGTGAAGCACACTGAGTCAGCAAGAGGGTGACCTAATGAGTGGGGTGTTAATGACTGAAGACCTTTGGGAGGTGCAAAATCCCCTCTCTACCCAGACGGCAACATGGTCATGTCACATGTGGAAGGTACATTTGGAGCCTATGTAGATGTTAATTTGGTGAGTGTAAGTTCATGGGTCAGGGTGATCAACTCAACCTACTGAGAGGTGGTGGATGGAGGAAGAGCCACAGATTCTATGATAGAAGCAGGGGAGATGATAGTGTCTCCCCCCGGCCGTTGGGGTGAGTTTATATGAACTCCAGTCAATGAACCAGCTGCAGTCAAGGTCAAGAAGGGGAAAGAGAAATAGGAGGGAAATGGGAGCTTGCAAAGAATATTAGAGACATGTAGTCATAGGTTCAGTCTTTAGAAAGAGGTGAGGTAGCCGGGTGTGGTGGCTCACGTCTGTCATCCCAGCACTTGGGAGGCAGAGGCAGGAAGACTGCTGCAAGTTCGAGGCTTGCCTGGGCTACACAGTGAGTTCAGGGTCAGCCTGAACTACAAAGTGAGACCCTGTTCTCAAAAAACTAAAAAAAAAAAATAATAATATTAATAATTTCTTAAAAAAATAAAGAAAGAGCTGAGGTGTCTATAAGGTGAGAGGCTGAGTTAAAATTGGGGCCATGAAAAGTACACAGAACTGAAGAAGGTGGGGGGTGAAGAGAATGAATGAGAGGTAAGATGAAGACACAAGTCCCTGAAAGTCATGGGAAGAAGGAAGGGTGAATGGCATCCTTTACGATTGATTTTGAGCATTTCTAGGAGTATCAGGGGCACATGGAAGCCACCCATAGACACAGCAGCCAGCCAGAGACGGTGAGGCTGAGCTCTTTGGACAGGAATGCAGTCAGACATGGAGTTGCTTGGACCTTGAGTCAGAACCCTCAGTGTACATCCCCTGTGTTCTACTACACAGAGGCTGAAGGGGTGGGCAAGATCTGGAAGGCCCGAGGCGGGGGCCGTGTTCGGGACCTCCTTCAAGGACTGAAAGGATGAGTGAGGGAAGGTCTTGTGATCTGAGGGTTGAGTGGTTCTCCCTCTATGAATCTGTAGAGGGATTTCATGAGGAGGACAAAGCCAGGAACCCAGAGGCAGGAGTATCCTATTATCCCAAGAAAGGAGAGGACTTGTTTGGTGCTAAGGGTTGGGATCTGGGAGATCAAGTGGGTGTGATCTGGAGGTAGGGCTTGGAGATGTTTGTGGGGAATGATGGCCAGACTGGTGACCGACAGGAAAAAGATTTGGGCCTTAGAGGGAGAGACACGGTATCCTTTGAATCTAGACGTTGTAACATGACGGGGTGTCTTTACAGGAAGAGTCACAGGAGGGCTCCAGAGGAGGTGAGAAATGAGATGAGAGGAACCGGGGGAACAGAGCAATCTGTGGACAAGGCCCCCTGGAAACCCTGGGCAGGTAGGTCCGGGTGAGCTGTCAGGACTGACACATGTCAGGGTCTGTCCAGGTGAAGGTGAGGAGCGGTCATGAGGAGGGTGCTAGGGAATAATGGAAACGGCATCTGTTAGATCTAAAACAGAATACTGCGTGGTGGACCGAGGAATAAAGAGCAAAAGTGCACAGAGGTGTGGCAGCACAGGGTGGGTGGGAAGAACAATGTGGCTGATTATGTGGAGATCTTGTACCAGTCGATGTTACCTGCCTTCCATACCAGAAGGGTGGGGGAGTTGTAGAGGAGACTAAGTCCATGGAGCGTAAGAGACCACGTCACAATAGTTAAGAAGTAGGGCTGGGTTTTAGCTCAGTGGTTTCAGCACCTGCTTCACACTTGTGGGGCAGAGGCAGGAGGAGTGTTGAGTTCGAGGCTCGCCTGGGCTACATAGCGAGCGCAGGGCCAGCCTGAACTACAAAGCGAGACCCTGTCTCAAAAAAAAAAAAAAAAATGCAGTATATATGCAAGAACCTTCTACACCCAAGTCACGTGTGCACACGTCGTCATTTCTCTTGGATAAATTCCTGGGAGCAAAATCACCAAGTCCTATGATGCATTTACGTTTCACGCTGGTTTGTTTGTACTCACTATATAGTCCACTGGCCTCAAATTCACAATGATCCTCCTGCCTCAGCCTCCAGACCACTGGGCATGTTTCATTTTTAAGACTACACCATACAGTTCCCCAGAGGCTGCCCATTTTCCATGTGCTATTTAGACTGACCAAGGAAGTGGGGTTGACGAGCAGCTGGTGAGCACGTGGAGGTCCGAGGCCTGGCACAGGGGAGAAACACCACCTGCCAGGTAGGCTGAGTCAGCACAATCCTCCATGAGTGTGAAAAGGGGCCTGCCAAGGAGAAACAGGCCCCACACGTTCCGGGTGTGCCCGGATGCTTGTGACAGGGGCATGACTGAGCCAACCTCCAGCCCTGCCGCCCGTGGGAAACGGGGTGCTATTCCCTCCGGCCCAGTTTGGCATCTCTGAGGACCACCCCATCCTGAAGCCACCTGCAGACCCAGCCACCACCACTGCACTAGCGTCCAGAAGACCCTGCCACCTCAGAGGCCACAGGCTGTGCTGGCAGCAGGGACAGACAGGCCGGCCCCCTGTCCTTCATTATCGCCACAGCTCAGGTGAGCGTGCAGGTGGTACTGTGCTGCGTGTGTGACGCTGGAGCTTGGCAGAGGGCTCTCGGGGTCCAGGACTGTCCCCTCCTGGGACCTCCTGCTTCCTCTCCTTAGCACCTCCTGCCTTGGGGAACTAGGCCGACAGGCATCACGGTCCTGAGTCACCCCGAAGTCCCCCTTCAGGACCCCAACTCCTTGGCAGCTGTGTTGGCATCAGCAGGTGGGGTGGCGGCTGTGGGGCGGGGCGGGAGTGGAGGGGAGTTAATCTTCCCTGGAGAATTAATGGCTCCGTCAGGGTGCTGGGGATGAGTGAGCAGCAATCTGCCTCTCTTAACGAGACGGGCGCCAGCTGGAGCAGGGCCCAGGAGCGGGGAGGCATCTGGGAAGAGCTGACATCTGGGCAGGAAGGGGCGAAGGCCAGACAGAGCCCATGGCACCCAGCTGGCCTCCCCTGCCCTCAAAACCCCCGCGCTGCTCCCACACCCTCTGGCTGTGTCTGCCACGCAGAGTCACACCCGTGGACCATCGGATCCCCAGGCTCCCAGCCCTGGCTTCGGGTTAGATCTGTGGTTAACGACCCTGACTTTGGTGGCCAGCGACCGGGCCCCAGGGCGCCCGCTGGAAACCTCTGCCTTGAAGCCCTGCTCTGCCGCCAAGAGCGTGACTATGACAACGAGCCCCTGTGTGCCACGCGGGGCCGCCCCATGCTACTGCCGGAACACCACCAACAAGCCACGCCCACTATCCCGAGCCTGCTTTACAGAAGCGGAAACTGAGGCACAGGGTGTGGGAAGCATTGCCAGTGACACACAAATGCACCCCGTGGGGCTGCGGAAGGGACCCCACAGTCAGCCAACAGGTACTGGGTCTTTTCCTGAGATCAAACCAGGGAGCAGTGAGGGGCACAGGGAGAAGCCGAAGGTGCAGAGAAGCCCTCAGGAGAGCAGAGCCGGGCTGGGCAGCTCAGAGGCCCGACGAGGCCCGGGGAAACGGAGGCTGGGCGTGGGGAAGGGTTCCTCTTGGACTCCCTCCCTAAGTGTGGGCTTGTGGGGCCACGTGCACGTGGTCTGCAGTGATGTTCCGAGGAATGTAGGAGTCACGCGCATGTGCAGCGGTGCTGGGGCGCATGAGCCCTGAGCCCCTGCACCCAGCCCCATCTCGCCAGCGCCACCCAGCCACTGAGGAGCTCCCTGGGCTTGGGACCGGGGCACCTCCACAGGGCCAGGGGCTCCCCTAGGACAAGCCAGCCTGAGAGGAGGAGAGGGCCGGGACAGGGTTACGCAGCAGACGCGAACCTCTGGCTCTGTGGCTGGGAGCAAAGCCCATTTCCCCTTCTCTTTGCCTGTTATATTCACCAAATTGGGTAGGTTCATTAAAGCTGCTCACAGTCTGTTCATTTTGATTCTGCACAGCAAGAGACACAAGGGTCTCAGGCCCCAGGGCCAAATCCCACTTGTTAGAAGGATCATCCCTGGGCACAGGGCCCAGCCCCTCCCCCCATCTGCAGCACCTACCGGCTAAACCCAGCTATATCCCAGCCCCAGGGCCTCTGTCTGGATCCCGGGCACTCACCACCCAGGAGGAACCACGGACGTATCACAGGAGGAAGCCCTGTGACGTATCTGGCCAGTGGATGAGGAGCGAAAGCCTTGGAGAAGGCACTCCTTTCCAAAGACAAGAGAGCTGGGGGAGAAGCCTTAGCCCTGCTCCTTTCCCACTCCTCTCTGGTTGCCATTCTCCATTTCTCTCATTTAAAAGGAACACAGATGTGACAGTCAGAGCCACACCTGCTACTTTATGACCATGAGGAGGATATCAATAAATATGACGGAGGCTGGGGATTTACCTCAGTGGTTCTGGTGTCTGCCTTGCAAGCACAAGGTCCCAAATTCGATACCACAGTGCCGGGCATGGTGGCTCACGCCTGTCACCCCAGCACTCGGGAGGCAGAGACAGGAGGATTGCTGAGTTTGAGGCTTGCCTGGGTTACATAGTGAACTCAGGGCCAGCCTGAACTACAAAGCGGGACCCTGTCTGAAAAAGAAATTTTTTTTTTTCACATGGCTTATTCATAAATAGGTCACAGTACTATCTCTTCCCAGTCTGGGGTTTTAGGGGTTAGGAAGTAATCCTCACACTCTCTGAAAGCAGAGATAGGTGAAAGAAGGCCTTGGCTCAGTCTCTGAAAACTTCTGCTAATGTTTGAAACATGACACGAGTCATTGGCTTTGAATGCAGCCACTTTATCTGCCAACTTGAACACAGCTGTCTTTTCTCCTGAAGTGATAGATTGAATTCATTGTAAGACTGAATATATCACATGAGTAAACAAGTTTTACAGCCCATTCTGTGTCACTGAATTGTGTTGCCAGTGGCAACTGTCTTATTAAAAGAAATCTCTGTAATAGCTTCATAACTCAAAACCCCATCGACCTTGAGGCCATCTTACTTCTATATATAAGAGAAAATGTGGGTGTATCCAGAGCTGTGTGAACTGATGTGTGTTAAGGGCATGTACAGTGGTAGCTCAGTTCATGAATTTAATTTGTCTTACAGTTTTAGGGAAGAGAGCCACATGTGTGTTCGTGCAGGTAAGATAGCTGTGTTTCTGTTTGTCACCCAATGTGAAGTTTGAGAGTGGAAGCGAAATTTTGCCAAATGCTTTTGTTTGAGAACTGAATTACTTGCAAACAGAAACATTCAGGAACTGAGGTACCACTGTGCTTTAATGTGGTTGGTAATTTGAATCACATTCTGCAAAACAGTGTTAAGTTCAGGTGATGTTTTGAGGCCGGCCAGCAAGGCTTTGATGACGCTGTGTGTGGACTCACATCTGCTGGAATGTCTTTGACTGAAACGGCAAAACCAAAAACTGTCCAGTCACGGCAGCTGCTCCGTCTGTGCATTTACTACAATAGAATGACTGAGTCAGCTCCGTAATATATGATCATTCAAGGACTCGCATAGTCTGTAGCTGTGGTGTTGGCCGTCAACAAAAGTGTATGTAACATTTCCCTGTGCATCCCTCCTAAAAATATATTACAGAGGCCAGAGATTAGCTCAGTGGTTCTGGCACCTGTCTAGCAAGTGTAAGGTCTTGAGTTAGATCCCCAGTAACCACATATAATAATACCAGGAGTGGTGACTCACACCCACCAGCAATCATATACCACATACCACAATGCCCAGCGCGGTGGCTCACGCCTGTCATCCCAGCACTCGGGAGGCAGAGGCAGGAGGATTGCTGAGTTCAAGGCTTGCGTGGGCCACATAGTGAGCTCAGGGTCAGCCTGAACTACAAAGTAAGACCCTACCTCAAAAAAAAAAAATCAGAAACAACATTGTTGTCATCATCAGGGGACGGGCCAGACTGGATTGTGCACCATGGTGACTCACTAACACTCTCCAATGATCGTGCCTCAGTGTCCTCTGCTATTTCACCAATGCCTCTAGTTACGGTACTATTAGAGGAACGCATGCTGTCTTTTGAACAGCAGCCTCTCCTAGAAGTTCACAGCACACATCCTTAGCCCCAGGCAGGATCAACCCTTCACCAACAGTAATGAGCTTCTTAGCTTTAGCCATACGGTTTAGCCACGAAGAATAATGCTTTCAGTGCAGACACGTTTAATGACGTGCTGGGCCTCAGTAATTACTTCTGTGCCTCACCACAAGGCTTTCCATCCTCCCGCTGCCTAGACAGGGGGACAAGGACTATAGAAAGAAAGATGATTTGGACTTGCAAAATTTCAGAGTACAGAGAGGGCCAGGATGTCAGGGCCTCAGAGTAGGCAAAAACCAAGGCACTCCTGGGGCCAGAGGGTTAGCTCAGTGGTTCCGGTGCCTGCCTTGCAAGCGCAAGGTCCTGAGTTCGATCCCCGGTAACCACATACAATGCTGGGCGAGGTGACTCACGCCCACCAACAATCAACACCGCATACCACAATGCTGGACGTGGTGGCTCACGCCTGTCATCCCAGCACTCGGGAGGCAGAAACAGGAGGATTGCTGAGTTCGCGGCGGCTTGCCTGGGCACCATAGTGAGCTCAGGGCCAGCCTGAACTACAACGCGAGACCCTGTCTCAAAAAGCAAAAAGAAAAAAACAAAACCCAAGGCACTCCTGAGCTGGTCACTATTCATTGGGCACACACAAGAGTTGGAGGGAGTATCAGGTGACTCGGGGGGTGGCAGTGATCCTGTGATGATGGGGATCTGTCTCGGGTCGATGAGGCCGTAAGAACAGCATCCTTACAACAGTAGGAGGGACAAGATAGCAGGCTGATAAACAAGTCCTTCCCCTAGATGAAACCTCTCTCTCTGTTTATTACTGCTCAGTTCTGGAAGGACTGAGGTGTCTTCCGCTGATGTACTCTTGCCCTTGAGCGTCACTGTACCAGGGAGCATCGAGATCTTAACCTGTGACATGGAGTTATGTGCCCACATGCCATAGCCAGCTGGTGGGTGAGGTGATATTGGGCCTTAGACAGTGATAGTCACACTTTAATTATGATTTTTTTTGCCCCAAATGAATGTAGAATGGCTCTCAACGGTAATTCATATTCACATTGTTTTCTTTTGCAGAACTTCAAAGCCTGGTTTTTTAAAGCAAAGTGCTTGGTCTCCACGTAGCAACACCACTGTGAAGGTTTCATGACTTCGCTGGGTAGCCGTCCCCAGATAATATGCAAAGTGGGCTTGGACACTTTGAATCGTCTGATGCAATGAACACAGAATTTAAGGGCTCTTGGTCTTTTCTTTTAAAGGCAGCTCTGCTTTTGTTGGTGGTCTTAGAGTTTTTTGCTTCATCGTCATTAAGTCTTTTCTCCTTTACCAAAAGCTCCGCAGTCATGATTTTTACTCTCCTTGGCTAGAGTCAGCTCACGAGCTGCCCAAGACTCTAAGATGAGCACACAAGGTGCGAAAGATGTGTAGACAGAAGTGGTAAATAAAATGATGGGCGGGCCAAACACAGACTAAAGTAAGTGTTGGATACTGACTAAAGCTGCCCCCGGCTGCAGCATAATTGTTACTGGTCACTCACTGAGAGGTTTTTTGTTTTTGTTTTTTAATTTTTGAGACAGGGTCTCACTTTGTAGTTCAGGCTGGCCCTAAGCTCACTATGGAGCCCAGGCAAGCCTCGAACTCAGCAATCTTCCTGCCTCTGCCTCCCAAGTGCTGGGATGACAGGCGTGAGCCACCACACCCGGCACTGTGGTACATGGTATTGATGGCTGGTGGGCGTGAGTCACCTCGCCCAGCACTGTATGTGGTTACCGGGATCGAACTCAGGACCTTGTGCTTGCAAGGCAGGCGCTGGAACCACTGAGCTAAATCACCGGCCACTGAGAGGTTTTTGATTTGATTCTACAAGTATGATTTGTGGTGGTCTCTGTACAGTCAGACCTCTCCACTCACATGAAACTTTATTTTCAGCTGCTAGCCAGTGCTAGCATCACTGCCTCAGCTCTACCAGATCATGGCGCGTTAGACTCTCGTAGGGAGCAGGCAGCCTAGACTGCTCACTTGTGCGGTTCACGGCAAGGTTCAGACTCCTGTGAGAATCCAATCTACCACTGATCTGACAGGAGGTGGAGCTCAGATCGTAGTGCAAGTGATGGAGCAGCAGCAGGTAAATACAGGCAGATTTTCACCCAGTCGTTAGCCCCTCACCTCAGGCTGTGCAGCCTGGTTCCCAGCAGGGCCGTGGGCCCAACCAGACTGTGACTCTGGGGCTGGGAACCAGTCGGGACACTTATCTCAGGCTGGGAGACACACGGGCCTTCCAGAGAAGGGTACCACACCAGGCAGGAGCCCTTGAGGAAGAGGGGCAGGGCAGGAAGGGCTCACAGGCAGAAGGGACGGGCCCGAGGAGTCCACGCCAGCTCCGTCTGCTCAGCATCTTCCCCGAGGGGCACTGCCTCCAGCTCTGTGCTACCTGTGTGCAGTCGCCAGTCACTGGGGCGCCACTGTGCCCCCCACTGTAGAACTCTCGGGACAGTCTGAGCGGAGACACAGAGGAGTGGAGGGGGCGGGTGCTGGGGCATCGGGGCTGTGTCCTCGAGGCACCACCTGAGGGACCAGACTCAGGAGCTGCCCCGGCCCCACCAGCCTGGACCTGAGCCCCAACCTCCGCCGACCTGCTGCTGTAGCTCGCCAACAAATCCCCCAGTCACGTTCAACTTTTCCACTGCCAATATATTGGGTGCTTAGAAGCAAATAATCCTCATTCAGAAATTAGTATCAGGGATGGGATTTTGCAAAAGCCTAGGCACAGAGGAGCCGGTTGGAGTCAGTTTCCGTAGCTCGGTGATGGGAACTCAACAGGACATCAGCTCCTGTTACTCGACAGGAAACAAGTGTTGAGGCACTAATCACATTCCACCCTCCATCACTCTGGGCCCGACGCCAGCCGAAAGGAAAGTCTGTCACGGCAGCCACGGACACACTTTAGAGGGCGAGGAACACTGGGACCGCAGACCTGGCAGTTGTCCCTAACACTGGATAATTTAAAGCAAGAAAATGATAGGCTCAAATCAGAATGTTCACCTCGAGGCACAGAATAAAATTCAGGGCCATTACCCGATCAGGCAGAAAGAATCTTTTATTGCAGAGAGTCATGGAGCAGAAATTGCTGAAGTCTCAACTTAAGAGATTGATTTTGAAATGACTGAATGACAGCGTTAGCTGGACTCACAGCCTCGCCAGGTCCTGTCTGTGACAGAGAGGGGCCAGCCAGGAAATCCTGGCATCCTGTCGGAACAGGGACACCACAGGATCGTGAGGACTCAGGATACTCAGCACCAAGGGCCTCGCCACCACTGAGTTCCTCCACGACCCAGCCTCATAGCTTCTTCCAGAATATTCAAGGTCTGGCCCCACGTGGTCCGGAGAAGATGCAGAATTGGAGGAGAAAGTGAAGAATGTCTGCCCCCAGACGGCACAAGTTCACTGTGGCATATTTGTATGGTGGGAGGCGCGTGTGGGAATGGGCCTCAGGGCAGCGTGGCAGAAGCAGGGGAATCGGGCATGGGCTTGGCTTTGTTCAATGATACAGGAGCGACTACCAGAAATTATGCCTTCAGCGTGTCCTCTTGGGAGGTTGGCAGAAGCTCTGGCATTTCGCACAAGGCACTAACGTGAACCTGGACCAAACGACGGTTCTCACTAAGTGGCAAAAAGGGACCAGAAAATCCTTGGCATAATGAGAAGAACGAGGAGATGGGAATGCTGAGGGGACCTACCCAGCCACGTCGACGTGGGGGACGCTCCCCACCTTCCCCGGAGGACGGGATCCGCGGGGAAGGATAACGCAGCTCGGCTTTC
Source organism: Thryonomys swinderianus (assembly GCA_004025085.1). Taxonomy (NCBI): domain Eukaryota; kingdom Metazoa; phylum Chordata; class Mammalia; order Rodentia; family Thryonomyidae; genus Thryonomys; species Thryonomys swinderianus. The sequence goes on from PVIC010020646.1 coordinate 16,371, forward strand.
CATAATCAAAACGTTAGACCCACAGACGGCCTAGAGAGCAGCGGAGCGCGCACGCACAAACCGCTGACCGGCTCAGGGCAGGAGATGTCAGCTCGGGTCCTGGGGCGGATTGGAAACCCCCGGGAAGGAAAACAGGCGTGGACCGGCGCAGGGGGCCCCCAGGCAGGCCTCAGCCCCGGGGCGGGGGGACAGAGCGAGGCCCCGGGGAGTCCCGAGCCACGGCACAACAGGACACGGGGCTCTTCCACCCACGTACCCGGGCCTCTCTGGCACAGAGCAGCGGGCGGCCCCGGGCCCAGGAGCGTCACTGCCGCCCACAGGGCAGAGTGGCTTTCGGGTGTCCCCGCCTGAACTCACCAGACAGCGGGGCTGAGGGATCCCGATGCTTCCACAGTCTCTTCTCAGGTTCCCGAGAGAGGCAGGTCGGAAGGAAGATGGCCCTCAGGGCTGCTGAAGTCGGGGCGCCGCTACACGCACCCTGTCCGGGGGCAGCGATGGCATCCGATGCACAGTGGGCATCTCAGGTCGCCAATTGCTTGTGACGCTGGCCAGGCACCCAGCGTCGGTACAGCCTTCGGAAAACGCCTTTTCTTCATAGCATTAAGGGTCACCCTGTGGGTGACAGGGGACACACGTCGGCTCCCAACCAGAAGACTCAGGCCCTGGGCCTCAGGAAACCTACGACGGGAGCGCCCAGCACAGGAGCAGGTGCTGCACCCGACAGGGAAGGTGCCGCCTTTACTGCCTGCCCCACGGGAACCATCCCACCACAGGGCGGCGCCCCGGGGAGACACTCCTCAGCCAGGATGGGCGCTGCCCTGATACAGCCCCCTACGCAGAAAACACCGGAAGTCAAAGCACACCCCGCACACTCGGCTGCTGGTCACTCTCAGCCACGCAGCACGCTGTGCCGTCTCTGTTCCCCACACCCTCAGATCTGTGGCCGCCACCGCCCGGCACGGTGAGAAGATCTTCCTGCCCCGCTGGGAGGGAGCCTGGGAAAAGTTCAAAATTCAAAAGCCCGAGTTCGGTTGCTGCTGAACGCACAGCTCTTGGGCACCTTCACAGAGCTGAGCATCGTAGCTGAGCTCCCGAACGCTGAGGCGTGTGGGCACTAACGGCCAGACACTAAGGACAAGACAGCGCCCCTGGTGACCGGCTGGGACAGGCCGGACCCGGGCGCTCGGAGAGGATCCCGCAGCGCGGCGGCCTGAGACGGGAGTTCTCTGCGTGAAGAGCAAGGGGGGAGGCTCGGCACATCTCCTGGACCCGGAAAGCAGCTGGCAGACCAGTTCCGAGCCTAGTGTGGTGGCGCACGCCTGCCGTCCTCGCACTCGGAGCCTGGGCAGGATGGCCGCCGGGGCTCGAGGCCAGCCCGGGCTGCAGGGCAAGGCCCTGTCTCATGGCACCACAAATCAGCTCTGGCCAGAGGGGCCCCTGCGCAGCCTGACTGCACTCACTCGCAAGCAGCGCCCCGAGAGTGGGGGCCCCACAGGGCCCAGTGGGGTCCAGCCCTGGCCTCGGCCCCTCACCAGCAGTGCTGAGCGTCAGGCAGGGCGCCGTCCCTGCCTCTCTTCCCTGGCCCTGTGGTGCAGACCCCGTCCTAACGTGGCCCTCTCTGCCCCCACGGTGGCTGTCAGCATTCCCCCTCCAGGTCCAGCTCAGCGCCCATAGCTCTGCTGGGAACACTGGGAAAAGCAAAGAAACTCGCTTCCCAGGAAGCCCTGACTTCCTTGCATCTCATTGGCTCTATCAGATTATAAAGCCATTTGTGGTCATTCCTGTTGCTTCACTGATTGGCTGCAGATATCCAGACCCCGCCCCTAAGGCTGAGGACCCAACCCTATCCGAGCAGCCGGACCAAGAGTGGGAGAGGCTAGTCCTCCTAGGAAATGGGAAGTGGGCTTTTTTTTTCCCCTTAAAGTGGTGTTGATGGAGGAAACTGACGCCCAGCTGGCTTCACACGGGGACCCCGAGATGGGGGGGCTGCCCCTCCCATAATTACAGAATCCTAGTGCCGGGATTTGCCTGAGTCCTGCCGCAGTCAGGGAATTATTCCCCTGGAGGTGCCTCCCTCGTAGGAGAAAGCCGAGGCTGGGCGAGAGCCATGGGGGACAGAGCTCCAGCCCCGCTCCGCTCCTCCCGGATCCCGGGGCAAACGCCCAGCATGGCGTGCTGGCCCCAGCCCTGTCCTGCCCACGAGCGGGGACCCGGGGCTGGGAAGACGCCAACCCCCGCCAGGTCCACGGCGGTGCGTGGGCTCTGGAAAGCCCCACCTGTTCGGAGACCCCTGCCCTCCTGTGGTCGCGAGAGCGCCTCCCGGGAGGTGCTGTAAACAACAGCGTGTCTGTGGCCGGCTCTCAGCTCCGACGTGCGCGCCGGGCCGGCGGAAGGGGCAGGATGGGGCCGCTCCTCCACCCTGACCTCCCGCCGCCGCACTCCTCTCGAGAGCTCTCTTCAGCCTCCATTTCGCCTGTGCTTGTTTTCCACTGCTGTGGCTCCGGCTGTCGGGGCAGGATGACCGAGATCCCCTAAAGCCGCCGCCAGGGCCGGCCGCGATCTCAGGCGCCCTCCCTCCTGCCTGTGGGTGCAGCCCGCCTCACCGGGGGACCCTTCCTCGCGTTATTACGTCTCAGTTACAATCCTCGTGTTTAATCTCAGGTTGCTGTTTATTACTTACATAAACTTGGTTTTCTTGTTCCATCTCTGCATTTTCCTCTGTGTGAGAAACTGGCTGTCTAGGCATGGGACAGAACGCATGGAAGTGTTTTCATTAAAATTAGTGGAAATATTTCCTCATTTAGTGCCTTCTCATTCGGGCCAGGGCTTGAGGAATCCGCGGAAGTGGCAGAGGGAGGCCAGGCCGCCTGAGCCTAAACTCTGCACCGTGGCCCTGTGCTGCTGGCGACTCCCCAGTGGGGTCCTTTGAGCCTGCGTTTCCCTTGGTGTCGCCGGGCGCTGTCGCCCCTCCAGGGAGGACAGGTGACACCACCGGGGTGGGTGGAGTCCTCCGTGCTCCGAGCTGCGCCCTCAGCCCCAGCCAGGACCCAGGCAGCCCTGGCAGGACTCTGCACACAGTGCGACCAAACTGTGCAGTGACAGTGGTGACCAAGATGGCAGGAAGCAGAGAAAGGCGGGGGGCGAGGTGGGGGACTTCGTGCGGCACAGGCTGAGGGGACACGGGCGCGGCTCTCCGGGAGCGGGGACAGAGGGGACAGCGCCTACCTGCCCGTCACCCCACGGCGACCGTCGGGCCTCGGGCCTGCCCGGGACCCTGGGAGCCTCCTCCTGGCTCTCACCTTCCCGTCTCCCTTGCCCGGGACTCGGTGTCCCCCAGGCAGAGACAGGGCCGGCGTCTGTGCGTGAGAAGTAACAGAATGAGTGTGTGTGCGGACAGCACAGAAGTCAGTACGGCCGAACACCTCTGCGTGCATGCATGTGTGTGTGTGTGTGTGTGTGTGCGCATGTGTGTGTGTGTTTGGGTGGTCCCTGTGTGCACTGCGTGTGACACCCATGGCTTCCCGCAGGTACCCGCTCCCAGGTGCTGGCAGCGCATCTGCCCACAGTGATGAAAAAGAGCGTACTGGCTTCCTGCTCTCAGGGCCCGCCAGCCCTCCCCCACCCGGGGCAACAGGGTGATTAAAAGACACTTCGGCACGCTGTGATTGCCGATTAGCAGGCCGCGATATGAACAATTAATAAAGCCGCAGCAGGAAGGCAGAGGGAGGATGCCCAAAGGCCTGGGCGTGCCCGCCACTCTCCACCCGCTGGCTCCTGCCGTCCCCAGCCTGAGCAGCAGTTAGGTGAGAGGCAGGGGCGCTACACAGTGGCAGAGGGACCAACAGGGCACTGGCTGGATCTGCAAGCCCCCTGTGCCGCTGAGGACACACTGGACTCAGGGTCAGTGCCCTGAGGACAAGGCACCCTGTGCCCTACTCACCCGCCTGCCTCCACGCGCTGGACGGTGGCCACCCCGGCTTGGGAGCCTTGGCTGTCACTGAGTGATCCTGTGCCCCTGCCTTCCCCGTGCCAACCCTGCCTGCAGGTGGCTTTGTATAAGAGGCAGAGAAGCGTCCCAAAGCACCACCAGCGTCCACAGTGCCAGCATCACACAGGCCGACCGCTGGACTCCCCAGAGCGACCTGAGAGGACTGAGACCGTGGGAGGTGCTCAGGAACCCACTTCTGTCACCGCACGGGGCCCAGGCACTGGCTCCCAGGCCACGCTCCCTCCAGGCTGCAGCCCCTCCGCACCCTGCGCCGCTGGGATGCGACAGCAGCCCCAGGCTGGCAGGAAACAGAACGGGGCCCAGTGGCTTCTGGTGCCAGCTGCTCTCAGACGGCCAAGTTCCAGTCAACCCACGCGTCAAATAGTATCTTTTTTTTTTTTTTTTTGAGACAGGGTCTTACTTTGCAGTTCAGGCTGGCCCTGAGCTCACTGTGTAGCCCAGGCAAGCCTCGAACTCAGCAATCCTCCTGCCTCTGCCCCATCGCCACCCCAAGTGCTGGGATGACAGGCATGAGCCACCACGCACGGCTCAAATAGTATTCTTGATGACTCTCTTTCCCTTCTATTTCTCCTCCTTCTTCTTTCCCAGGCTTTTCTATGTAGCCTTTGCACGGAGCTACAGCCCCAACACATTTTTTATTTTTTATTTTGAGACAGGGTCACATTAAGACACTAATTGCCCAGGCTGAACTCAAACTAGCAACCCTCCTGCTTCAGCCTCCCAGAGAGCCAGGATCTATCAGTAGCTCACAGGCCATCCAGGAGCAAGTGATACAGATTTAATCCATGGCATAAATTGCCAATCACTGGTCTGGGCTTTAGAGACTTTAGGTACTTCCTGGCTTTCCAAAGAGGACTGTCCTGGGCTGTGGCTTTTGGGAAAAGAGAAACAGGAAGTTAAAAGTCCCTCATCTGGCCAGGCATGGTGGCTCACGCCTGTAATCCCAGCACTCGGGAGGCAGAGACAGGAGGATTGCTGAGTTTGAGGCTTGCCTGGGCTACATAGTGAGCTCAGGGCCAGCCCGAACTACAAAGCGAGACCCTGTCTCAAAAAAAAAGTCCCCCATCTAGTTCTTTGGTAGCAGGAAGGCAAAAGATGGATTCCATGGGCCAGGGATTTAGTTTAGTGGCACAGCACCTGCCTGGCAAGCATGAGGTCTTGAATTTGATCCCCGGTACCAAAGAGGGGGTGCCAGGCCCTACCTCCCCAGACAGGTACATGGCTACCCTGCATGGCACATAAGGGACAGAGGCGGGCAGGAGGCTGGTGCGAGTGGACGAGAGTGCAGAGATGCAAGAGAAGCAACCGCTAAGTCTGCCAGCCTCTGTACCCCGCCAACCTGAGCCCCAGTCCCGAGACCTGGGCACGGGACCGTGGCTAAGTCTAAGGAGATAAAGGACAAATCAGAGAGGCCGAGGCAATAGGTTCCCAGCCCCCGCTTGCCTCCTCCACTCATGCCGCGAACACCTTCAGCCTCACGGAAGGCGGCTTCCTTCCCTGCTGTGACAAAGCTGGTCTGCTGCTGCCTTCGAAAATGTCCCTGGAGGGGAGGCTGTGCCCAGGACATTCCGAGCCCCAGGGCAGCGAGGGCACAAAGGGCACTCAGGTCCAGGGAGCGGGATGACAGGAACAGCATCAGCGAGGACACCGCCTGGGGTGGGGGGTCCCGGTGCCCCCTGCTCCCTCCTCAGTGTCTGCAGGTACCTGGCCAGGCCCAAACCATACTGTCCTGCCCTGGGGGCAGCGGGAGCAGGGGAAGGACACGACAGGGGCCACCTCCTCTCAGCCCTCCCGCAAACGCGCCCTAAATCTGACAACTTCCCTCCACCCCACTTGACGCGCTGGCGGAGCTTCTAGGGAGACAGCCGGGGATGCCTCCACAGTGCCACGTCGGCCTTCACCCCTCACAAGCGCATGGCCACGCCTCACCCAGCCCCTGGGCCGAAGGTCCCTGTTCCCACCCCCGCAGGGCGGGCCCCGTCCCGTGGGTCTGCAGACAGCAGCAGGTGCGGGGACCTGTCCGAGGCGGAGCCTCTGTGCGTGTGGCCAGGAAGTCACACCGGTATTTCACTCGTCTTTAGTTGAACTCGAGCCCTGCCACGGCGCATGAGCACAGGCCACGGCAGCAGCCACAGAACCCAGGACTCCGTCACCCCCAGAAAGCGCAGATCACTTGAGTCCTGCTGTAATTGCAACAGAGAACTTGAAATATCACTCACACTCAATCCTATTTCAAAACAATGGTGGTTTTATTAAATCTTATGATTTAATGCATTCATAAAGAAGCACATATATTATTCCATCATGATTTGTTCTTAATATTTTGATAACTGCATTTTTATTATAATTAATTTCCTTTGAACCGCATCAGTTTTATATTGGGGGCTTAAAAAGGTCACTCTAAGGGCTGGAGATTTAGCTCAGTGGTTCTGGTGCCTCCCTCGCAAGCACAAGGTCCTGAGTTCGATCCCAGTAACCACATACAATGCTGGGCGTGGTGGCTCAAACCCACCAGCAATCAGTACCACATAACACAGTGCCAGGTGTGGTGGCTCACACCTGTCATCCCAGCACTCAGGAGGCAGAGGCAGAAGGATTTCTGAGTTCAAGGCTTGCCTGGGCTACATAATGAGTTCCGAGCCAGCCTGAACTACAAAGCGAGAACGTGTCCCCCTCCCCCCAAAAAACGGTCACTCTGAGAAGGAGCCCACGGGTCCCAGACCTCAGAGTGCCAAGGCGGGCACAGCAATGGGGAGCCCCGTCTGGGTGTCCGCTCTGTGCAGAACACACCTGAACACGAGCTCAGGATGTGGGGAGCAGGGGGAGGGACGGAAGGAGCCCTGATGGAGAGCACGGAGCCTGCGCGCACCCTGAGTCTGAATCCAGCGCTGCCCCTGCGCACCGCGCCGCGGCCCCCCGAGCCCCCTGCCGAGTCTGGGTCACTTGTGGGGGTGGCGCTCCCAAGAAGGCAGGGGACGCCTTGGGAAAGGGGCCGGGCCAAGGTTACCCACAGGGGGCCTGCCCTGCATCCTGTCCCCGCCCTGTCCTGGAGCCTCCGCTCCCCAGCCCCGCCCACCTCTCTCCCATCACCCCACTCCCCAACAGTGGTCAGCGGAAGACGACGCAGCGGCTGCTAGCGTCCCAGGACGAAGGCCCCCCCCCATCCCTCAGGCCACCCGACCCCGGCCAGGCCACAGGGCTGTGTCCGGTGCCCACCTGGCCGCCTGGCTCATGCCCCACTCCCCTTGTGCCGCCTGGTGACATTCGGGAAGGTGAGGCTCCGAGGCCCGAGACAGAGCCGCGCACCTCCTGTCTGGGTGCCACCCCCGGACAGTACGACATGGTGTCCACTTAGCTCGTTCTGCAGACCTGCTGGGGCCTCGCTGGGGCCTCGCCGGGGCCTGCGGCTCCTCCGGGTCACCAGCCTTCCTGCACCGCGCTCCTCCGGCCGGAGCCTGCGACTGGCTCCGTCACCCCAAGGCTGGGAGGGGCAGGAAACAGCCGGGTAAGGGCCAGTGCCCCGAGACTGGCCAAGTCTGTGTGTTCGGAGCATGTGTGCCCACAGCAGTGGGTGAGGCCGCAGGGGAGCGTCTGGGACGGGAAGAGGCAGGGCAAGCTGCTGACTCCGAGCCCGGGAGCCCCGCTGGTCCAGGGGCACCCGGACCCGGGGAGGGTGGGGGCCCCTCTCCCCGCAGGGTCGCCCCGCGCTGGAGTACCTCACCTCACCTCCCTGACACCAGGCTGCAGCCCAGGGTTGCGGTGGCCCTGGCCAGGGCTGCTCAGGCAGGGAAGACAAGGAGACTGGTGTGCCATCCTGTGTGTCTGCGCGTGTGTGTGGCCGTGTGCATCGATGTGCGTGTCTGCACGTGTGTGTGCGCACATGCATGTGTATGGAGGTGTGTCTGTTTCACGTGTGTGTGTGTGTGTGTGTGTGCCCGCGAGTGGGGTAATGCCCCACCCCCACGGAGGCTTCTCCCAAAGGCACCACCACCAGCAGGGGCTGGAAGGCAGGAGGCAGCACCTCATTTAAATACAACTTTCTCTATTAAAATGCAAGTTGCATTTCAATCTCTGACACCTCCGGGGTGCCAGAGCCGCGGAGCAGGGGGCAGGCGGGGCCTGGGCGGGGCCTCTGCCGGCTGCCGCCCCTCTGCGCCGGCTTGGGGGGGCTGCAGCTGCCAGTCACCTCGGACTGCGGGTGCGCTGCCGGCTGCGTCAGCGGCCCGGGGCCTGGAGCCCGCGGCTGCGGGAGAGGAGCCCTGCGTGTCTGCTCTCACCGGCTGCCGTCTGGGCGGCCAGGACCTACAAGGTCCCAAGCTCGGCCTTGCTCGGAGCCGGGTAGCCTGGCGGGCCCCGCGGGAGGATGGGGCCCTTCTCTCGGCTGGCCCTCGGATGGCCTCTTCCCTCCGCTCCTGCTCTCCCTCTCTCCAGGTCGGCCGACCCCCTGTGGCTCCCTCTGGCCAGTGTCTCTAGAATCAGGCTAAGCCAGGCCTCTACTCACCAGGGCAGGAGCCCAGGAAGGCTTGCGGCGGGAGAGCCAGCGTGAGGGGGGGGGGCCGTCCCGCTCCTCCATCTGCCCGGCTCCTAATTTAGGCAGCAAGCACCCTGCCACCGGGGAGCCAGGAGGGAGAGCAGAAGGCAGAGGAGTGGAGGGCGACCAGGCTGTGCTTCTGCTTATAAATAGTCCTGTCTGTCACCCAGGCGGCTTCCTGGGGCACCTCTGACGTCATCAGCTTCCCAGGCACTCTGCTGGGCCCGGGGTGGGGTGAGGGAGGCACCTGGGGCCACAGCCTCAGGGCTCTGGGCCTCTGCCCACACCCCTGGTACACCCAGGGCTCACCCAAGGTCCAGGCTGTGCTGGTGGGGCACCGCTAAGCTCCCTGCAGACCAACAGGGCAGGTCCCGCTGTCCCTGGGACAGTCCTGGCCGAACAGAGCCACCAGGGGTCACCCACCAGGCACTGCTAACCTCGCTGTCCCGGTGCCAGCCGACACCCAGCCCCGTGCTCCTGGCCTGCACATCCACACCCTCTTATCCAACCTTCTAAAAGATGCTGTGGCAGCACGTGGGTGGCAGCAAAATCATGCCCAGTTCTTGGGGAAGTAGGGTCAGAAAACCGGAGGATGACTAATGGGCCTTGGGTGCGGGTGTGGGGATGCTGTTGCGCTCATCACAACCCTGTAGACGGGGCCGCCATGGCCACGAGCAGTGAGGCAGGTTTCTCACCGCACAAGGGTATTGGGCCACAAGGCCAGCCGCCGGCGCCCACCCCACCACGCTACGTACCTGCTACATGTCTGTCCCTCAGCAGGGAGGAGAAGGGAGTTTCCTTAATTTACCTGCACCCCAATGCAGGCCCATATAGGCCGTCCACAGCCCTGCTTCTCACAAATATGTCTTCTCCATTGCGTGAGTGTGGAATCTGCAGCCCAGAGGGCTCCAGTAACTTGCCTGAGATCCCTCAGCCCATCGGACCTGAGTGAGCTGAGTCGAAGGACGTGGCTTCAGCACCTGCCCTCCCGACCGCTGCCCTGCGGCCTGAGCTGCCCCCGGAGGCTCAGCCCGGGGACCCCGAGGCCAGAATCAGCCCTCTGCTGCAGACAGGAGTCCAGGGCCCAAGCCCAAATTGCCTGCCGTGGGAGGACGAGGCTGCAGGTGACTCTGGCCTCAGCTTACCCACTTGTCCACCGCTTCTAACCAGAGTTGACCAGCTGTCAGGGAGGCAGGTGAGCCGTGGCGGGTTTAAGGAACACAGGTGTTCACTCGGGCCTAAATCACCTGCACGCAAATGTCACCTGCGCCTCGAGGCTGGGTCCTATCCGGGAGCCTGACCTGCCCGGCGCGCTGCCTCAGCCTCACACGGGAGCAGCCCAGCTGCCAGGGCCTGGCTGGTGACTCAGCTCTGTGACGAGCCCAGACATCTGGCTGGCAAAGGGCACGCTGGCTCCTGAAGCAGCTCCTTCTGCACAAATATGTTCTTAATATTCAATTAGTATTTATCCACCACGAGCAACAATTACGCCATTGACTCTGGGTGAAGAGCCTGGCTAATTAATTACTGCAGTCTTTAACGCGCAGGCAGGATTTCCCCCGGCAGCAGCGGCAATCCAGAGCTGAAATCAAGACAGAAACCAGCAGGTGGACTGAGGCGCCCTGGGGTCCCAGAGCAAGTCGAGCACGTCACCTTCCAGAGCAGAACCGCACGTGTGCGACACAGAGCGGGCGCGGAGGCCTCCAGGGCTCGCCTCTTCCTCCACACCTGGCCACGGTGCCCTACTTGTGAGGTCTGTGTCTGTGTCCACCCTCAAAGGTCCCCACACCCCGGGGTGCCCTCACCCAGCCCAGGCCTCCCTGCCCCACGCCATGCCAGGCCCCGCTCTCAGGACCCCTGTTCCGGCCCCCCTCCCCGCCGCCAGGACACCTGGCCAGCCCCCTTCCTGCTGGGTGACCTGGGCCTTGGTCCCTGCTTCCAGAACAATGGCAGGAAATCGGGTTGGAGCCACCATAGGAGACTCGGCACCATAGGAGACTCAGGCACAAACTCCAGGGCAGGCGTCACTGCCCAGGCTGGCACGGTGAGGCCCAAGGCCTGGCCCACCTGCCTTCCTTAACCTCCCAGATCTGTTCTTCAGACAGACAGGTGAGGCACCAGGGGGCGCTGGGCTGTGAGGACCCCAGATGCTGCCCACTCACAGAGAAACCTTTGCAGGGAGGGGGAGGGGAGGCCGAGGGCCGGCAGGGCCCACCCTAGGCTCTCGCGGATCGGACCGTCACAAACAAACTTGGCCGGCCTGTTGCTCCCTTCCAGTACCCGTGACTGGTTTAAGAGTTGGGCTAATAAATTTAAGAAGACGAGGCTGCTGGGAGGGCTCTGGGAAAGATTCTACACCCTGGGGAGAAGAGTGCTTTTTACCAGGACAGGAGGCCTCCCTCCCTTCCTGGCTTGGATACTGTGTGTGAGCCTGTGAAGTGGCAGCTGCCTTGTGATCGGGACAAGACACGTAGCTGGGGATAGCAGGGCAGAGCACCAGGCTGAGCCTGGACAGCTGGACCTGCCCTGGGCCCGTGGGCCACCTGACAGCTTGTTAAGCAAGCTGGACCTTTAAGCAAACTCCCTCAGCTTACTTATTTGCCCTGTGGGTTTGTTATAAGAATAAACACGTTATTTCTTTAAAAAACAATCAACTTAGAAATGTGCCTGAGTATACAACTGGCAATCTTGGTATTAAATAAATAGAAATAAAGGGGGCGCACACCTGTGATCCCAGCACTCTAGGAGGCCGAGGCAGGAAGACTGCAAGTCTGAGCCCGTCCTGAGCAATTCCCTGGCTTAGTGAGACCCTGTCTCAAAATACAAAATGAAAAGGGGCTGGGGTGGAGTTCAGGGAGAAGCCCCTCGCCCTAGGAGGAGGGAGGCTCCCCTTGGCTCTGCCTGGCCCAAGGCTACTCCCCAGGGAGCCCCTCCTGCTAGGGGCCCACCCTGCCAGGGTCTGACGGCCTGTGCCCGTCCGGCCTCGATGGCTGAGGGTGTGGAAGGGTGAGACGCACCCGGCCCGCATCCTGCCGACCTCCCTTCTCCTCCACTCAGAAGCTGCCCACCGAGGTGCCCAGGGAGGAGCACGTGCACCAGCACATGCCAGCACGGCTGGGGACGGAGTACCCAGTCAGTGTCCCCCCAGGGCTCACACGAGGGCACCACCCGAGGCCTTTCCCTTTTTTCCTCTTCTTCCCCCGCCCTCATTTCTTTTCCCGGGTCGCTCCCAAGCACGTCTCCAAGCTGATCCTGCACCATGCTGCTGGGCGGCCCAAGACGGGGTGTGCTCCCCCCACACCCGCCCCGAGACCTCTCCTCCTGCACGACCACAGTCCACTGCCCGAGTCCCCGTCTCCCGAGCCCTGCCGCTGAACCAGCTCTGTCCTCTCCCGCCGGAAGGAAGTTAAACACGGCTGCTCTCTACTGCCCCCTAGCCTCCCACCAGGGGGCTCTGCTCAGCCTCCTCCGCCGGCCAGGTCCTCCCTGGGGCCCAGGGCACCCCGTGCCCATCCCCCACACGGCGACCCACCTCTCCCTCTCGAACTCACTGTCTGCAATACCCCAGCTCGCACCTGTGGACAGCTGTGTCTGTGCGACCAGCCAGACCGGGCCCCAAGACACCGGCCTTTCACCCAATTTGGGATCTCCAAGGCACCCCAAAATCAGCACATCCAGAACCCCAACTGCCTCCAGACCCTAGCTCAGCAAGGGTCAGATCCACACCACTGTGGGCCGGTCCTGGACTCCTCCCTCCCAGTTGGGGACCAAATAGGTTGGGTCTCCTAACTAACTCGTCACCTTCAAACCCAATCCAGGCGTCGCCCCCTAAAATAGTACTCCATGAGGGTAACCAGGTAAAACACAAGAGGCCCAGTTAAATCTGAATTTCAGATAAACAATGAGTTTTTAAATGTGTCCCAAATATTGCATAAGATATGCTGAACAATTATTCATGATTTATTAGAAATTCAAATCTATCTGGACACTATTTTTTAATATTCTTTTCTAGCTAAAATTCAGTGAGCTCTTTGAAATATGTCCAAGATCATTCTGTTCTTTTATTTGCTAAGTCTGGCAAATAAAGTCCTCGTGCTAACTGATCTCCCTGTATTTCCACATGTGGCCCAATGACTTTGTTTGAAAAAACTTGCTAGGTAGACCATGAAGTTGAGAGTGTATGTTATCATCACTATCTGCCACTTCAGAAAAAAGAAAAAGACACAAAGAAATATAGCAAAATTCCCAATAAGTGTTTTGTTTTGTTTTTGTTTTTTTGCTTTTGAGACAGGGTCTCACTTTGTAGTTCAGGCTGGCCCTGAGCTCACTATGGTGCCCAGGCAAGCCGCCGTGAACTCAGCAATCCTCCTGTCTCTGCCTCCTGAGTGCTGGGATGACAGGCGTGAGCCACCACGTC
>PVIC010020647.1:0-29337 GCA_004025085.1 Thryonomys swinderianus
GGTTAGCTCAGTGGTTCCGGCGCCTGCCTCGCAAGCGCAAGGACCTGAGTTCGATCCCCGGTTACCACATATAATGCTGGGCGTGGTGGCTCACGCCTGTAATCCCAGCACTCGGGAGGCAGAGACAGGAGGATTGCTGAGTTCGTGGTGGCTTGCCTGGGCACCATAGTGAGCTCAGGGCCAGCCTGAACTACAAAGCGAGACCCTGTCTCCAAAAAAGCAAAAAAAAAAAAAAAAAAAAAAAAAAGAATTGTGTCCTGTGGCTCTGACACCATAGTCCGGCTGGTTAGCCCTGGGACTCTCTCCTTTTTGGATTGATTCTACTCCGAAAGGCCCACTGTGGGCTATTGAGAGTCCTCCAAGTTTTTCGTTGTTAGGAAGCTCACTCTGATGAGCGCTTCTCTGAGCCAGGCTTCTTCATCTTTTCTGATTTTTTTTTTCAAAGAACTCCTCAGGTGAGGAGCTACGCGGCCAAGGGCTATCTAAGGCTTTCAGTATTTGTATCTAAATTGCCTTTTCTAAAGGGTATGTCCACTGAGGTTCTCACTATGATGATTCCTGCAGCACCCACATCACATCTCCTGCTTCAACGTATTGTCTGGGATGTGGAGTTTGAAAACTCTTCAGCATTTCATTTGATTCCTCACTCTGCAGGATGGAGTCACTTGTGTAAAAAAGTAATGTCCTCCTTCACTAGAAATGTGCATGCGAGAGCAAGTCAAATCAGCGCCACTCAGTTAACCTGGTGCCGTGTGGGTCCCACTCCACCTTTGCCTATTACCTGGAGTTGCTGTCAAAATCATGTGCATGGAAGTTCTTTGAGAACTCGAAGGAATGCATCCACCAAGATGCTGTGAGGAAGACCTCCCTTTATTGAGCAGTTAATGTGTGTCCTGTGGCCTGGTGGCATCCCGTATCCACGTTTTATTTGGTCTCCATTCATTTTTATTGCTGTTGTCTCTCAAAAGAAAATGCCTAAGATTGCCCAGCAGGGAGTTTAGATGGCCCTCAGGGAGGCTGGTGATTTTCTCCAAGGTGTCGATGATCCCTCTCTTCTTCCACCGTGTCGCTTTTGTCGGGATCCTTCCCCAGAATGACCCCCGCTACCCTTTCCCTTATCCCTCATAAAATCACAAATGGATGTTTTGACCTTGGATTCTCACATCTCCTTATAAAACCCTTCTAGAAGAAATAGAATCTAATTTGTAAACAACTAACTTTATAATTGGCAAACACCATGGAGATGGCATGGGCCAATCAACTTCTTACACCTGAACAGGAATTCCTTCTGTACGATCCCTGTTGAGGACTGGCAAGCTGTGAAGATTTCATTCACAAGCACTTTACAGGGCTGTGAGGAAGCTGGCTCTGGCCCTTAGGAAGCCTATTGTCGCACGAGGTCGAGCCTCAACCTCATAACTTCCATGTAACAGTGGCATTTCTACAGCCATACTCCTTAACATCTACTGTATTTCAAGGATTTGAAATGACCAAGTTCTTCTATTTCCCATGCAAATATGCCATCAGTGCATGTATTTCTGTGTGTGTGACCTAATTTCTAATTTTCATATCCCTAATGATCCCTAACGATCAACATTTTAAATTTGAAACGTTCTTTTAAACATCTGGTACCTAGAATAGATTTACTACTCAAAATGCAGTGTGCAGCTTGGGGGACACTGACACCTCCCTTTCTCACCATTCTCCTGGGAATGCATCTGAAAATCTTTCTTGGCTGTACCAGATGCACTGTGCTGTTTATTCCCAACCCAGCACCATGTCCTATCAAACAAAACATTGAGAGCTTAGTTCACACTCGAATTTCCTTCATCAGATCATATTGGTTGGTTTAGATTTTTACAGAAGATCCTTGCTGGCCCTTCTGGTCATCTTTCTGTCCTCCATGTCCAGGCAAACTATTCTAGGGAGTCTCAACCATGTCCTTCTGTGGAATCTAAAGATTTTTTTTTTTTAAACAAGATTTTCTGTTTACTGTCTTTGAGTCTTGGAACTCAAAGAACTTTGGAACTTTCTGGTCTGATTCCAGTTTTTGCTTTCTCTTCGCAGTATCTGGTTTGACTTTTCCAAAAAGTCCCATTCCCCTTAGCAGAAAGATGAAAGCCCAGGAACTGAGTAGCAGCTCAACTGTTTAGTCCACAGGGAATTATAAGCATCACGGCTAGAAAAGGCCTGATAGTGCCCAAGCCCTAAGTTTCCCATGAGAAAGTTCACAACATGATCCACGTTACACATTTGAAGGGGCTCTGGTGTCAAACCAGGCATCTAAACTCCACCTATCTCCTATCTCCCTGTGCCTTGCACATTGTGGTCATTTATAACCTGTGTGGTCAGAGTTACAGTTTCAGAACTGTATGTGTGTATAAAATAGAAATGTATATCTTCTCCTTTGATTATTTATTGGTCTTTTTCATAGGGAAGTAAGTCCTCTTTTTAAAAGCCAATAAAGTCAAAGTTTAGTGATTTATTTTATAACAAATATTTCTTTTTAAAAGCCTAATAAATGAAGGATATTTTCATTACTAGCCAAAGAAGAGAAGAAAAAGGGAGAGAAAGAGAAACTGTCTGTTCTCCTACAGCCCACATGGATTTACTCTGGTGGCTGATTCCACAAACTGAAAGATGCATTAAGATCTTTCTGAATATTAGGGAGTAAGTTACACCTTGTAAACACAGTGCTGAGCACAGTATCTGGCTCTCAGTAACACTCCGCTGCGCTTCTTTCTGTGTGAACTGGCTAGTTTAACCCTGCACGCTTTTGGTGTGGGAGCAAGAGCCAGCCCAAAGGGGATGTTGGCGAGTAGCCTATCCTTAAGTCATTTCAAACTCCAACCTGATGTGAAAATTAGATACTGTTATGGATCAGATCTAAATTGTCCCTGAACAGACTCATGTTCAAGAGTGAGGCTTTTAGAAGGTGATTGGCTCATAGGAGCACTGGCTCCAAGGCGCGGTGGCATGGCAGAGGAGAACTGTTCACCCAGAAGCACAGACAGGAGAAGCAGGGACAGGAACACACCCTTCCAAATCATGACCCGCGTGTCCTGCCCCTTCTGATCAGGCTCCACCTCGAGCAGACTTTGGCAGGCACTTTAGATCCAAACTCTAGACCTCACTTTACAGCTCAAGTTTCCCATCATTGTCATTTTCTGATCAGCAGTTAGATTTTTTAGAGTATTTGTGAATTGAGACTTGCAAGGTCAATCTGAAGTGGGAGGTGGCCATATGTGTCCACACGTGCCCACACATATCCATACACGTGCTGCTCCAGCACAGCTGACACCAGGATCACACCGTGCCTTTGTTCCTCTCCTTTGCAGCCCTCGGCCCACAAGGGGGGCATGTCCCAAGGAAACCTCGGCCTGCGACCTCCGAAGGGCTCAGTCAGCCTGGCAGGCAACCCGAGTGGGAGCAGCACAGAGCACAGAGCGCTGCGAGCTTGTCAGCTCATTAGAGTCTCTTTGTGCTTCTTTCTCATTTTTATTATTTTTTTAGTGCATTTAGATCTGGCTAGGAATAAAAACCTTGTGTATTAGACTGGGGATTTAGCTCAAGTGGTACAGAGCCTACCTTGGAAGCAGAAGGGCCCAAGTTCGATCCCAGGTACTGCAAACAAACGAACAAAAAACACGTGTGTTACATCTGTAGATATTTCTCATCTAGGATGAGAGGAGACAGATCAATAATAATCTGGGTTTCCCGTGTTATGGAAATCTGTCTGTGTGTCAGAATAGGCAGAATCTCTGCAAATACCCACACCGTTTAGGCTCATCCTCATAACAAATGTGACTGGGCGGATTTGCACACAGTGAGCTGGTGGCAATGTTTCTTTTTTTAAAATTGATTTTCTTGGTACATTTTCTATACACATCGTGATCACAGTCGACACTGAGAATTGGTACCAGTACATGACATGATTTAATTATTTTTCCTATTCCTCTGCCCACAGTTATTTGTATCTTATTGAAAAGTTGACCTGTGAACCATAAAGATGAAAATGTGAAAATTAAGAAGAGTCATATGAGTAACCTTATTGTGCTGATAAGGGCTCTTTGGGAATTGGTGGGAAAGAAGCAAACAGAGAAGGAAAAATAGAGCAAAAAGCAATTTCTCTAGCAGCTTTAATGCTACGATATTAAAGGCCAAGTAGAGTCAAGGCCAAAGGAGAAATCAATTGGATACTAATGTGTATTTAAAGAGGACACACATTCTCCATGTGTCCAGAAATCTCTCCTCAGGCATTAGTGTATACATATCATGGAAAATGCTCAATACCCTCTGAAAGCCCATGTTCCTGGAGAGAACATAAACCAGTTCCTCCATAACCAGTTTGAATAGGAATTCTGAATTTCAAGACATTAAAGTCACTGCTGAAAAGGTTTCTCTCACACACAGAGCAATCTCTTACTTAGTATTTACCCGGAAATAAGACTATCACAAATAGGCAGCAGATGTGACTTTTTTTTTTGTCAGTCGTTTAAGGAGATTATTGAACCATTAAAGAAAAAAATGTGATTTTGTAATGATTCTTCATTTGTGCTTTCAAGAACAGAAATCTCAGGGTTTTTGTTGTGTTTTGTTTTGTTTTGTTTTGAGACAGGGTCTTGCTTTGTAGTTCAGGCTGGCCCTGAGCTCACTATGTAGCCCAGGCAAGCCTCAAACTCAGCAATCCTCCTGCCTCTGCTTCTGGAGTGCTGAGATTACAGGCATGAGCCACGACACCCGGCAGAAATGGCAGTTTTGATAAATGAAGTTTAAATCCTATGTAAATCCAAGCGATCTTTATCAGTTAATTTTATGCTACTTCAAATCCAATAACTTGTTTCCAAATGTCAGTCTACAACCAGCAGTTAGAAATGACCACTACCTTTTCCGACCTAAAATGAAACGGGATGAAAGGGCTGGGCCTGGTTTGTAATCTTCTGGGCCACCCAGTTCCCTGCACGCGGCTTGGGGAGCCTGGCTTCCGGGTCTGAGTCTCCCGGCTCCTCCTCGCTGCGCCCAGCAACAGGTCCGCCCACCCGCCGCAGCCTGGGCACCTGGCCGGTCTGCCACACGGTGCGGGTCAGTGCTTTCTCCCGCCTTCTCCCCTGTCCGTGTAGTATTTTTAAAAATCCCCACAAGGTGGCAGAATTGTAACGTGCTGAGATTGATGATCCTCTAAGGAGACTGTTTTTTGTGGGTTTTTTTTTTTTTTAATATTGTTTAAACACATTTTGCAGATCATTGTTTCCGAAATAACACAGAATGTGTCAGGAAAAGCATCAAGTCCATAAGGGCAACCCTCAGGCTCACCTGGGCTGAGCGAGGGATAGTCATTTTGCAATGACCATTTCTAAGGGTTGTTTAAAATTGCCCCCCACCCCCACCCCCCGCGCTTCCCTTTCGACACAGCCTCGGCTCCCATTGTCAGGAGAGCTGGAAGCGCCCGCACCGCCAGACCGTTTCCGGGGGGTGCGGAGCGCAGCCCTGCTCCGCTGCGGTCCAGCTCAGTTTCCCCTCGGAAACCTCCGAGCGAAGAGGCGGCAGGGGCTGCGGCGCTTCGCCCTCGGCCTGCAGCGCCCCCCGGCTCATCTCCGGCTGAGTTGGCCCCGGGGCGGGTGAGCCGGCAGAGCGGGGTGCCCGAGTCCGGCCTCCTTCCGGCCACACCGGACGGCGCCCGAGTGGAGGGTCGGCCCTGACCTTCCCATCTACGCGCTGATGGTGCTGCCTAGAGAAACGGCTTCCTCCGCCCTCTCTGTCCTTTTCCCGCTGCCGGTCTTATAAAGGACGGTGGGAGACTTGGATTAAAGCCCCATCCACAGTGGTCGTCGTCTTTGCAAAGCGAGGACAGCGAGCACCTGTCCGGACGCCACCACGGGAGCGCGAGTCTCCCGCCCGGGCCCTTCGCGGGGCTCCCGGAGCGTCTCCTCTACGCCCTCTCTCCGTGCGCCCCCGGGCCCTCCGAGCGCGGTTTTGTGCCTCGACGCGGCGAGTCTCACCCCGGCCCTTGCAGTACCAGGCAGAGCCCTCTAGGGGCGCTCGCCTTCCTTCCTAAGAGCGCGCTGTGCACCAGCCAGAAAGAGACCTGCGTAAAGTGCCGGTCCTTCGCTGGTCAAAGGTTTTTCCTCAAATAACATAAGCAGGGTCTTTTCCATCCGCTAAATCGGAAAATATGTGACAAAGAGCAGCTGCTCAGCTCAGAAGCAGCTTTGAAAGCACCTGTCCGGTCCCCCTGCAGCCAAAGGTACCCTGAGTGGGGGGCACCGTGCCACATGCGAAGGCACAAATCCCCCACCACCACCGACAGGTGCCGCCAGTGAAATAGCCGCTGCACAGCTGTCGCGCTGGTCGTTTAAGAGATCACCTTAGAATCTGACTCCGTGCTACTCGCGTGAGAATGTTGTTTTCTGTGAACATCTGTGTATTATAGCACAGCAAACGGCTACAACAGTAGCGATCCTAGGTACATAACTTACCGGTGGTTTTCTTTTAGCCCACACCTTATCGTTTCTAATTCTTCAGGATCCGTTGACCTTTTCAATTTTTCAGTCTTCGGAGCTGAGAGTTTAGGAATGTTTTAGTGAAATCCTCCCCCTTCCCCATCGACTCATAATACAAGGGATTCTCTTCAGATTTTCCGGGGAGGCCTGCAAGTCATGTGTGTTTGTTGAGAAGCTCCTCAG
Source organism: Thryonomys swinderianus (assembly GCA_004025085.1). Taxonomy (NCBI): domain Eukaryota; kingdom Metazoa; phylum Chordata; class Mammalia; order Rodentia; family Thryonomyidae; genus Thryonomys; species Thryonomys swinderianus. Next base: position 6,684 of record PVIC010020647.1, read on the forward strand.
AATAGAAAAATATCATATCGAGAGAGGTTGATAAAGGACTGTGATGCTATTAACAGCATAACAGTAGAACAAGACATTAGTCCCCCTCGTGCTTTCCTTCTGGGCTCTTTGTAGCTAGGGGATAGGAAAAGGGTAGGGAGTGTGAAAAAGCACTTTCCTGGCCTCCTCGCTGGGTTTTTGCATAGCTGTGTGAATCTGAGCGATCGTCTGCTGTGTAGAGCTGACCATCTCCTGGGAGACAGAAAGGAAATACTCCTGTGAAGCCCAATTTCATAGCATTTCAAAACGCTTTCAGCCCGTCGCCTGCTGTGGCATCTCACAATTGCTGGAGCTCCGGAGAACAGAGAGCAAGGCTTTTCCGCACTGATGGATCCCCCGGGGAGGTGCGCTGTTGGGGAAGGAAGGACACACGGCATCCAGAGCAGCTGTGGGTGGGGGACCCTCCGCCGAGTCAGGGCTCGTGGGGACACTGGCCTGTCCAGGGCTTTTGTGCACAGATGTGTTGGTTCGAGGACGCAGGTTCCTGATTTTCTCATATACTGCGTATTCTGAATGACTTCTGAAGCCTTTCGTGCCTCACGTTGTCTTGTGAAAATAGAGAGCAGAACTGGGAGTGGTGGCTTTGGTCATCTGAGGAGCCTTGGTTATTGAGTTGTGCATTACAGTTGCCAAATGTGGTCCAAGGAAGCAGAATCAACTATATAATTTGAAAGGCACAATGGAAAATGCAAAGCAAAAATTATTAAGAATTTCAAAAATGGTGACAGCAGAGCATTAAAGCAAGTGACTGCACAGCGGTTTACCAGGCCGTCCCTCTTAAGCACCCTAGGAAGCTGATCTTTGAATAGTAGCAGTGGAAATGGTATATGGTAGGTTGCATTAAAAAATGTGCTGGGTTGCCTAGCAACTGGCTCAGAACCTGAAGGGGCTGACGTGCAGGTTGAGATACACCATCTTGAAAGACGAAATTCATGGCAACCTTCTAGTGGGCCGATAATTTTCCAGGAAAAGTAATTGTGCAAGATCGAAATGGGCTGGGGGAGGAACACATTCTTTTTCCTCCTCTTACAATCCAGGTGGCTAGCTTGTCACTTTCCCTGTTCAGTTTTCTAGGACTAAAACTGTAAGTGAAGTAAATGTGAAGAAGAAATTGCAGTTTTCTCAGAAAATAAATAATGCTTTTCTGTAGAGGATAGTGAAAATATGAATTAATCAATAAATTGTTGAGCGTACTCATTTAGCAATTCAAGGGTGTAATATAAGGAAACTGATTCATATTCACTAAGCATTTAATAATAAGCACCTGCTATGTTGTAGATTACAGACATGAGTAAGAGAGCTTTTATTCTTAAGGAATTTATGATTTTATAAGGGCATTAAGGTAATACATGAGGAACAATTAAACAGCAGTGTCAACCATTAGAAGAACAGAGTCTATAATCTGTCTTTCTCTCCTTTGTAATTTACAGGGTCCGTGCGCTGCAGAATCAGAGCCAGCTCTTTTACTGGGGAGCAAGCAGTTTGGGCTTTCGAGAAACAGTCACATAGCAGTTGCATTCGATGACACCAAAGTTAAGAACCGGTATGTATTATTCCACAATACCCAAGAGTGGATGGATGAACTTTCGAGTAATCATGTTTAATCGACTTGAAAGGACTTCATTTGTTAATGAGTAAGCTAAGGGTTTGCATTGTTCTTTATTTGTTGTGATTCACGGAGTGCAGCAGAGAACAGAATTATATTTGGCCCTCAAGAGCCCAGTTTAGAAAATCAGCAGCCCTGCCGAGTCCTCATGTCAGAGCAGATTTTACTTCCTTCATGAAAATGTATCTATGACTCAACATCAGCCTATCTTAGCATAAGAATCCTCTCATTTTCCTCCTTTCCTTTGTGTACTTATATTTTTATAGCCTCACAATTGAATTGGAAGTGCGAACTGAAGCAGAATCAGGCTTGCTTTTTTACATGGCCCGGATCAATCATGCTGATTTCGCCACTGTTCAGCTGAGAGACGGACTGCCTTACTTCCGTTATGATCTGGGTAGTGGAGACACCACTACTATGATCCCCACCAGAATCAACGATGGCCAGTGGCACAAGGTAACAGTACAGGGTATTCTCAGCATCCTAAGGAGGCCTTCCGGCCTCTGCCCTGGTGTCTGCACTGCTTTGCCAGGATAGACACTAAGGAGGCTGCTGCCGAAGAGTGACAGAGGCTGAAACTACAGCAAGCACATGTACAACTGCTCCAACCTTGGAAAATGTGATCAGACCGGGGTCGGTGTGTACTTGGCTGTCTGCATGGTACTGCAGGATTCTACCATTGTTACCCAGCTATATTCTCGTCCACAGACGAGAGCCAGGCAGTGGGAGACTTTTCCAGTGCTTCAAGTGAGGATGGTGAGCTACAGAGTAGTTCATCATAAAGCTCTTGGCATTTAATTTACATTTATTCTTTAGAATACATAAATCTGCTTATTCTTATATTACATGTTCCCATATGCAGGCTGCCCTTGGTTTCTCTTTATGGAAGTACTATTTAGCAAAAGTAAAAGTTTGCAAGACTCAGATGAGTCCTAAGACCTACCTCTCAGTTCCTGCATCCCACTTTGAACACCAGGGGTCTGGGAATCTCTGCAGTATCATGTTTAAAGAGCTCCAAGGTATCATTTCTGCCAAAAGTCATTTGGAACAACTTTAAAATGTTGGCCTTACACCCAGAAACTGGTGATGTTATGGGCACAGAAGGCTCATTTGCCAGTTTCCTATGCTGTTTGGCATGACTGCAAATAGATAATATACTACCTGATTAAAACAAAAACTGAAAATTTGTCTCTGCACCTGTGATAGCCTATTAAGTAAAGTTTCCCTAGGTAGACCAATAAAATGTTCAATTTTCAGAGGAAGATATTATTAGATGCTGAGTTTTATGTACTAACCTACTTTGACTTGTTCTATTATACAGAAACCAAAGGGAAAGAAAACTCCAGAAAATGCCAGGTTAACCCATTTATTATCCTGAAAATAAGAAACAGAGCCTTCCTATTTCTTGGGAGGTTATGAACTCACCTCCTCTCATTTAGCTTTATTCTCATCTCTGGCTAATGGATAGTAAATGTGACACTTGAGTAAAAGACAGATTGTTGGGCCACAGTGAGGCTGAGATTGAGAGAGGGACTTCTAAATACTGTAATTAGCCAGATTAAGAGTGGTTTTTAGTTGTGATGGTTTTTAAAAATCATGTCCCCAAACCAGAATAGCTCCATGCAAAATGAGGTGTTAAATTACTCTAATCCTGATCCAGAGTCATTTTTAAACTATCTTTGGGCTCCAGCATTTCACAGGCTTTCACGCTCCTGCTAAATTGAGCCTCAAGGATTTGATACTCGATCCCATCTTCACTCCTCCTTTCCTTCCACCCCAGACGATAGTTCTCTCTGCTGCCATACTGCTGTCATCAGTCAGGTTTCTGTCTACCTCCCTGTCTTTGAACTAGTCAGCTGATGTAGAAATAGCAGTGCTCCCTTCTGAACTGCTCTGCCTCCCGTTCTCCATAAGAAGAGCAAATTTTTAAAAACCACGTCTTTATCCAGCCTCCAGTTGATGGGCATGTGGGTTGTTTCCAAGATTTGGCTATCACAAACTGAGCTGCTATGAACACAGGTGCACATATGTCACTGTGATATGAATGCTTTAATTCTTTTGTGTATATACCTAGCAGGGGAACAGCTGGGTCAAATGGGACCTCTATTTCTAGTTTTTTGAGGACTCTCCACACTGATCTCCACAGTGGTTGTATCAATATACGTTCCCACCAACAATAGAGAAAGGTTCCTTTCTCCCCATAGCCTCGCCAGCATTTGTTGTTGGTTGTTTTCATGATAGCAATCATTCTTTGTGGAGTAAGATGGAATCTCAGTGTTGTTTTCAATTGCATCTCTCTAATGACCAGTAATGTTGAATATTTCTTTATGTGTTTCTTCCTCTGAAAAGTTTCTGTTCATTTCAGATGCCCATTTTTGAATTGAGTCTTTAAATTTGGGAGGGTGATTTTTTAAAAGCTTTTTATGTACTCTAGATAATAGCCCTTTGTCTGAGAAACAGCTGATAAAAAAATTTTTCCCATATTGTCAGTTGTCTTTTCATTCAGGTGGGGGTTTGTCTTGCTGTGCAGAAGTTTTTTAATAAGATGAGATCCCAGTTACTGATTCCTTCTGCTAGTTCCCATACTACTGAGGTTTGTTCTTGAAGTCTTTCCCTAAGTTAATGTCTCTAAGAGTTCTACCTAAACTATTTTGCAGAAGGTTTAGTGTTTCTATTTTAATATTTTGGTCTCTAATCCATTTTGTATTTTGTACTCTAATCCACCTTGTACATTTTTTAGTACATGGTGAAAGACATAAATCTACCTTTAGCCTTCAGCAGGTTGAAATCCAATATTTCCAGCACCACTTGTTAAAGAGGGTATCTTTCTTCATTGAAGGTGTTTGGCTCCTTTGTTGAGGATGAGGTGGCTTAGTATATCGGGTTGTTTCTGGATCTTCTAGTCTGTCCCACTGATCCTCAGGTCTTTTTTTTTCCAGTACCATGCTGTTTTTATCACAGGGGCTTTGTAATATAGTTTCAAATTGGGGATTGTGTTACCCCTGCCAGGTCTTTGTTGCCTAGAATTGTTTCTGCTATTCTAAGTCTATTGTGACTCTAAATGAATTTTTGGATTGTTTTTCCTAGATCTGTGAAATGGGTGGTTGGGATTTTAATTGGGATTGCACTGAATCTATATAGTAGATGTGGGAGTATAGCCATTTTGATGATATTAGTTCTTCCTACCTGCTAGAGAGAATAAATTTGAGTCCTTTATACTCAACTAGATGTACCTTGCAGACATACTTATTATAAGTGAAATAAAAAGGACACAGATGTGTAAACACCCTATCTTTTCTCTGGTGGGAGGTGTAAATGAATTCTAAAATGTTTGATACCTACTGTGAAATAGTAAGAAGATATTCAAAGGGAAAGGGGGGAGTAGGGGTAAGTGAAGAAAAAAATTTTCTGATAAAAAAGAAACAAAGCATATGTATATGGGGGCAGGTGATTTTGGGGGACAGAGAAATGGGGAAAAAGTGAGAATTAAGTCATGTCATGTACTAATATAAATTCTCAGTGTCAATTATGATCACAATGTGTATATAATACGTACCAATAAAATAATTTTTTTAAAGAGCCAATTAGGAAGGACGGATGCAGCACAGCTGATACTGTGTGTGGAGGTCAGGATGTGTTGGGTCTAGCTAAAGCACTCTGCAAAGTAGACGTGCCTTCTGCAGCCAACTTACTCCACGATAGGTCATCAGTCCACAAATGTCCTTACTATGTGTCTCTAGAAGCAACTTCAAACCAAAACCTACCCCCAAAATCTTATATTCTTCTGGAGGTAGAAGTTGTGGAAAACATAAAGTTTGAAATATTTCATGAAGGGGGCCGGAGGGTTAGCTCAGTGGTTCCAGCACCTGCCTCGCAAGCGCAAGGTCCTGAGTTCCATCCCTGGTAACCACATATAATGCTGGACGTGGAGACACGCCCACCAACAATCAACACCCATACCACAATGCCGGACGTGGTGGCTCACGCCTGTCATCCCAGCACTCGGGAGGCAGAGACAGGAGGATTGCTGAGTTCGCGGCGGCTTGCCTGGGCACCATAGTGAGCTCAGGGCCAGCCTGAACTACAAAGTGAGACCCTGTCTCAAAAAGCAAAAAAAAAAAAGGAATATTTCATAAACTGGTTTACTTTCACTTTTATGGGTTTGGCCCATCCATTATTACACTATTCTTTGGAATACCATAGAAGTTCTCATATCTTCTACTTTCCATATTTGAAATTTCTTCAGGTTTGGAATTAATGACTTCTGTTCACTTTTGCAGATTAAGATTATGCGAAGTAAGCAAGAAGGCATTCTTTATGTAGATGATGCCTCTAACCGAACTACCAGTCCCAAGAAAGCAGACATCCTGGATGTTGTGGGAATGCTGTATATTGGAGGGTTACCTGTCAATTATACCACTCGAAGAATTGGTCCAGTAAGTGTCTCTCCTTTTTTATTGATTTCCTAAATACCTAGTCATTTTTTGGTATATATGAGTTATTAAATCAAATAGGAAGTTATCTTTTTGGAGAAGTAGAGGAAAGTTTTCTATCAAGATTTGACTATGAGGGACCATCCCCAGAAAGCTCTAAGGGGAGATGCTGGAACCTTACAGCCTGCGGTTGAATGTCTGCATATCCATTCACTGTCTCTGTGATCTTCAGAAGGTCACTTCATCGTTATTTTATAAAGTTCCCTCTTTTGAAGAATAGGTAAAGATAATATCAAACAAAGTTGCCATAAAGATTAAATGAGGTAACATATTTAAAGAGCTTGGAAAAGTATCAGCATATAGAAAGGAGGACGAGGGTGAAAGATGGTATCCCTAGGGTCACTTCAGGATTGGAGATTTAGCAGCAATTGAGGGAAGCAGTGTTTAAAGGATACACAATTTCAGAATTTAAAGTCTCCATAACTTTTTAAATCAATATTTGCAAAGTAGTTATTTGTCAGACTATAGCTCCTGGTTTACTTTAAAAGTGATTATTTGGAAAAGCACAGATAATTCTTTGTTTTTAGAGCACCAGATACAAATGTGATACATTACATTTCTATTGTCAGATTAGAGCTCATGGTAATGTAGATTTGTTCATTCATCAGGGAGAATTTCTCATCGTAATTGTAATTTATATCTTTTATTCTTCCATATGAGTGACTCACATTACTTTCTTTTTATGACTAGTGGATATGCTACCTAGATCTATCAAAAACAAATCTTTGAAGTGGCAGGTGCAAACATGACTGACCTGAATTCCTAAAACCAGATGAAATATAATGGAGCAGTGTGTGACTGAATAATTTCTAAATTTCTTGAGCCCCACATGTCTTACGCAGACTCTGAAACTTTATGTGTGTATGTTTTTTCTTGGGAAGGAGCCCACTACTTTCAAAAGAAAGAACCACTGAACCAGCCCTAACTACCCTTTCCAATAGCAACTGAACATAACTTAGAACAAAATGTATATAGAGTAAGGTTGATAAAGTATTAACAGATGAATCAGGAACATAAAAGACTCATCAAAAATCATGGTCCCCATATGGAGCCCACCGTTCTGTTAAACAAAGGGACACAAAATGGACAAGGTACAGAACCTAAATTGCTGATGACCAGCTTCCTGTCCACATGCATCTGACTCAAGAAGCACAGAATGTTTGGTGCCCATGCCGTGAATCCCAGAGAATAGAACAGGCCCAGGAAGATTCGGGGGATTCTCTAAGCCAGCTGCCTCATCCCTCCACACTCAGAGCACCCCACAGATGATTAAAACTCTGCTAGAACATGTGTCCTACCAACCCATATCCAGGTGACCTACAGCATTGATGGCTGCATACGGAACCTGCACATGGAGGAAGCCCCTGTCGACCTCGAGCAGCCGACCTCCAGCTTCCATGTCGGGACGTGTTTCGTGAATGCTCAGAGAGGAACCTACTTTGATGGGACAGGTTTTGCCAAAGCAGGTGAGGCTCTTGAATGTCACTTCTGCCTAAGTTCTAACTTCTTAGCTATACCAAAAAAGTAAAAATCTCAGTCCTAAACCAGTATTTATTTTAATTAGAAATGAGCTTTGAGAAATAATAAAACTGTCTCTTAAAATTCAGGTATTTTGATTCTGATGGTAGTTAATAAACTAAAAAGCTATTTGGACAGTGCATTCCACCTCCTCACTAGAGCTTAATAATGTTAAAATAAATATAATTCTGCAAGAAAGCTCATGTGTGGACACACTGTGATTTTGTTTTACCTTCCAGTTTTCCCTGGTTGCCTTTCTGGGGATGAGATACCGTTATGCTTTCTTCTTCCTTAGCCTCAGGCAAAGCTCCACATGTGCACACTCATCCTGCATGTGCACCTGGGTCAGTGTTTTGGGGATAGTGACAGATGACCTCTCTCCTTGGCTTTCTTCGAGTCTTTTCTCCACCTCATTCCCACTGTGCATCTGGATCATTGCTCATCCACATACATAGTTCAGAAAGAAAAACTGGAACCAGTCTTGCTTAACAACAACCAAATCTGACATTAACAAACTTTAAGACCAAATATCCAGTACTGTAGTTTTTGTAGACATTTGTATTTATTCACTAGAAAAAATTAATAAGCATGTAATATGTGCTAGTTATTAGGGGAAACGGAGAAGTAAATAAAGTGGAGTGTCTTCCCTTAAAAGGATATGATCAAAACAGGTGGTGGTGCAAATCTATAATTCCAGTTACCCAGGAGGCTGAGTCTGGAGGATGCAAATTCAATGCCATCTTTGCAATTTAACAAGACTCTGTCTCAAAATAAAATGAAAAGAGATGGGGATGTAGTTCAGCACTCTCTGAATTCAGTCCTCAGTACAATAGATAGATCATAGAGTATAGCTAGATGGATAGAACATAGATAAAAGATTCAGTTTTCTGAGAAGTCACAAGATGGCAGGTAAGAATGATTAAAATTATAAAAAGACCACCAGGCAATATTGTATGAGTATTTAGAAAAAGATTAATATTTGGTTGGGGAAATCAGGACAGTTTTCAGGAAGAAGTTGACATTTGAGCAAAGATTTAGAGGGTGACTTAAACACTCATGTGGAAGATTATGACAACTCACCAGGGTCTACATGGAAAACCTCCCCCATGCAGAAGAACAGAAACACATGGTGGGTATGAAGTGTTTAAACGCTGCAGGTCATGTTGAGCCCTGGGTTTCATACCCTGTGGAAATCTGGAGTGCTCCCCAACACTTGTGTAAATTCCTGGATGGCCACCTTCTCTTAGTTACTGTGCTTTTCCTCGTACTTCTGTTGCTATGGATTGGCTTGCCACGTCCCGGATTCCTTGGCTTCAGGGTCACTTTTTCCAGTGTCCAATGATTCCTACACCAAGTAACACAATTTACTTAAGACTTAGGTATTTAGAGACTCCTTCCCTGGAAACGCACAACTTCAAGTTAGCTGTTGACACCTTTGCTGTTAAAAGCTTTCCAGACACCCAATCTTGGGAGCTTTCTTTGGCCTCTCCATTGCTGTGTCCTCAGCTAAGCTGCCTCTGTTCATTCTTCTCTTCCCCATCTTGTATTTTGTGGAACAATCCCACTTTTTCTACCCTTTACTTTAAAAAATCTTCTATAAAGAAACCTTTACTGGTGCAAACCCATCAAGATTCTCAATAGAACAAAAAGTATTTTATGTAACAGGTATAACCCTTCATTGGAGGCAATTGTGCTTACACAGAAGATTCATTCTTCCCCTAAGAAAGAGAAAACAAGAAGAATACTTCCATGAGTTCTTTCCTAATACTCCATATAGTTCATATGGTTTGGACTGATCCCAATAAATCACTCTCTTCGTAAAAAAATACCTGAAATACTTGTTAAAAGTTTAAATAAATCAATGAATCAAATAGAGAAAAATGTGGATTTTTACTGGATGAACTAAAAAAGTCCCAGAATCTTCCCATCAAAATTTTATTTGCCATTTCTCTTCATTAATAAAATATTTAGAAACCTTTAGACCTTTTCAGATCCATATGTTACCATTTGGAGTGCCTTAATAAAATTTTATGAGTAATCACTGAAATGCTTTACTTTATCTAACAGAAAGATTTTAAAAATAATCTTAGTTGGCTTTGAGATTCTTAGAGTCAATCTCAGTGTGTATCCATTCATTCATTCATTCATTCTACAAATATCCATTTGACCTGCACCGTGTGCCAGATACTTTGATGAGTACAGGGATAAGATACTGAGCAATGAAAAATCCCTGCCCTTACAGAATTTGTAGTCTAGAAGGGAATGTAGGCAAGAAAATGAGCCTCAACTATAATGTATGTTTCTGACCCCAAGGTGGAAGTGTAGGCCTTTGGGCATCTGGGAAGTGCAGTTTTCATTGGACTTAGTGTGAACTGAAATCTAATACAACCATTACATTGTGCAGCTTTAAATTAATAATTGCTACACTCTGATCTACATTTCTGAAAAAAAAAATCTTCATGTTACAGTTGGTGGATTCAAAGTAGGATTGGACCTTCACATTGAATTTGAATTCCGTACCACTAGAACCACGGGGGTCCTTCTGGGCATCAGCAGCCAGAAAATGGATGGGCTAGGCATCGAGATGATTGATGGACAGGTGAGCACTGGACATGATGCTGTTGGTCATAAGTAGAGAGATGTACTTTGCAGTCTTGCTCTTTGGGGGTTAGGAAAAAGAGCTAGACTGTGTCTGTTCTCTCAAGTTTTCTCAGTTTGTGTATATTTTCATCGTAGTCCATGGATCAGCATAAACTTTAAATGTACTAATGCTATAGCAAAATGCTTGTGTTGACCATACTGAACTAAATTGTTTCAGGTCTTGAGCTCTTGGTGCATTGCTGTCCATACATAGTTAACTGCTCTTTATGAGTCTATGACACTCTTCATTCCAGAAAAAAAGGAAGAGATTCCGCTTCTCTCCCATCAGTCTGGCTCTGGTCACAGATGAGGTGCCTCAGAGGTCAAGCTGGTCTGCTTGTACATCAGCCTCTCAATCCTCATTTAAAAGCATGGAGATTTTTTTTTTTTTTGAGACAGGGTCTTGCTTTGTAGTTTAGGCTGGCCCTGAGCTCACTATGTAGCCCAGGCAAGCCTAGAACTCAGCAATCCTCCTACCTCTGCCTCCTGAATGCTGGGATTACAGGCCTGAGCCGCCACGCCCAGCACTGTGGTATGTGGTATTGATTGCTGGTGGGTGTGAGTCACCATGCCCAGCATTGTATATGGTTACTGGGGATTGAACTCCGGACCTTGGCGCTTGCGAGGCAGGTGCTGGAACCACTGAGCTAAATCTCCAGTCCAAGATTTTTTTTTTTTTAAAGCGAATCTATGAAAGTGTGTTTCCCTACAATCTATAATCTATCTCTGAATACTGCCTTAGTCTCAGCCTCCCCGGGAATGGCAACATGCAGTGAAGTGACCTGCTTAATGTGCCTCGTATGACAGACAGCAGGCAAACAAGGGAGGCTGACCGAGATGGTTCACAAGCTTCCTTTCCAGCTATGAAATGGGAATTACAGTTCAGCTCTGTTCCTGTTCCCATCCTTCCAGTGCTAATGACCTAAGAAATACTTCCCTTGGCTCTTCCTTCCTTTCTCTTCAAAATATCCTCAAAGACAGTGTAGAAAAAAACTTACTGGCATGAGGTAGAGAAAAATAAGCAACATTTAATAGTTTTGTCAAATTTTCAATACACCTTTTCCAGTAAGCCTCCTTTCTTCCTCTGCTTATAACCATAGATGTGATGCACACAACAGACTCAACAAGTCTCATGCAAAATCCTGCCATAAGCTCCACACAGCACACGAAAGTCCTCACGCATGTCACAGCTCTCTGTGTAGGATGGATTTCAAGTGAAATGATTATTGACTTGCGCTTTTGATCCTTTTAAAACCCTATTTCCTTTTTTTTTAACCTTGTCAAGTGTGTTGCCAAGTTGATTAATGTATTTAATATTTTAGTATTTCTTTTCTTCACCAGCTTCAAAAGAATTCTGGTATCTCCAATTTCAGAGTCATTTCCATTTTACTGAAAACAGATTTTTCTCCTTTAGAGGAGAGGTTCTAATCTGAGCTCTTCAGATTCAAAAATTTCACTAGGGATTTTCTTTGGGGATTTCACTGGACTCTGGTTTAGGTCTTTGGCACTTGTGACATAAAATGTCCCCCAAAAAGTAGCATATGCCATTCTCCATCTTGATATAAAATGGAATCTAGGAAGGAAAAAATATGATTAACACATCAAAAATTGTACATTTAAAAAATTTCTTAGAGTTTATTATCCAAACTAATGAATCACTTTAAACAGTTATCTTTTCCACAGGTTTTATAAGGTTCACTGAGATCACTACAGTCCACAGGGGGAGGTGGAAGAATTTTGCTGTATACATTAGATTCTTTTCTTTTTGTTGCTTGACTTCAGATTTTTCTGAAAGCAAAACTAGCTTTATATACCTTGCCTAGGAATGCAAACAATGACTAAAAACAAAGGACAGAATTTGTGTCTCTCAGTAATGAGATTTAAATTTTAATTTATGTCAAAAATTTTTACGTTCACTTCAAATGATTCCAGCTGATTTCTTTGCCAAGCAACCAGGTAGTCTGTATTATTGAGCCTTCATGAGGGTCCTCAAATGAAACCATCTGTGGCTGTGCAACTTCCTGCTTTCTAGCTTATGTTTCATGTGGACAATGGTGCCGGTCGTTTCACTGCTGTATACGATGCTGGGACCCCAGGGCATCTGTGTGATGGACGGTGGCATAAAGTCACTGCAAAGAAGATCAAACACCGCCTCGAGCTCACAGTCGATGGAGACCAGGTGGAGGCCCAGAGCCCCAACCCAGCATCTACGTCAGCTGACACCAACGACCCTGTGTTTGTTGGCGGCTTCCCAGGTAATTGTCTGGCTGTCCAGCATGAACTTCATTGCTGATTGTGTTTGTGCATTGGAAGCACTTATATTTATGCAAACATGGCCAAGAATGTGTGCTGATGTGGACTGGCTCCCTAACTTTAGAATCTTCTCTCATAAATAACACTTTGGCTAAAATTTCCCATTCTGTGAAATGAGTGCACTACTTATACAAGCCACATGGGACTGAACTTTTCATGCTGGCCCCTAAGGTCTTATCCACGGGGAGGAGAAGCCTAGAGGAAATGAATGTGGCTTATATAAGATATGAGGCATTTAACAGCAACTAAGGCCAGAGCTGGCATTCTTTCTGATTTTTCAAAATGAATATACCAGAGGGATCATAAAGGATTGCCAAATGTATTTCCTCCAGTTCTGGAAATCATTGGGTTAAATGTAGCTAATTTCCCCCTTACGTTAGCAAAAACTTTATATGACCAAAAAACTCAAGCAATAAATCTATATTCAAAGTCGTTCTCTAGCACATTATATATAGCACACAAACCACAGAGATTTACCTGAAGCAGAGGTAGGTGTAAGCCCAGTGTTTTTTAATCAGTACTATAATACACAGACTATTGGACTGGTCTTTCATCATTTTGGCAAGAGGAACTTATGTCCCTGTTTATAAAGAATTGTGCTACATAACTAAGCACCACGAAGACAAGGACCCAGCAGTGGTTGACAGAGGAAAGATGCGGAGGGAATGAGGCAAAGTTGTCTCTGGATCTTAAAGAGCCTTCCTTCCTCAGTCAGAACAGGATACCGTGAAGGACACAGTGTATTTTCTCCGTTGAGATGTATGGAATGAGGTCCTGGTTAGCTCCTAGTGCATCTGCTGACAGATAAGTCTCCTCCACAAAAGGAGGTAACTTTCTTGTGTGCTTCCAATCAATTTAACATTTCAGGGTTTATTTTTTGTTGTCAGAAGGGATAAAGTCAGTTTTAAAAACTCAAATCCTAACTCAACATCTAAAGCATTGGATCAATGGCTTTGTTGCATTACATATATTTTTTATAGTTCTAAGCCACAGTTTTAAATATGTTCATTACAAACCAAAACATTTGCTTGATATTAACATTCATCATTCCTGAGTTTCTACTTTTCACAGTAACTATTAAAAAGTTGGTATTTTGCTACAAATGGGTTAGGAAAGCTAAAAACAAAGTCACTAAATTTGTGTAAGACAGTGTTCCCACTGAATCTCAAGTTAACAGCTGGCTATGAAACATACTCTCAGCATTTCATACAACAGCATTTCCAAATCGAGGCCCCTATAGCTGGACACTTGGCTGCATGATGAGGCCCTGAGCCCTCTTGCCTTTTCTTTTCAGATGGCCTCAACCAGTTTGGCCTGACCACCAACATCAGGTTCCGAGGCTGCATTCGATCCCTGAGGCTCACCAAAGGAACGGGCAAACCACTGGACATTAACTTCACCAAGGCCCTGGAGCTTAAGGGTGTTCAACCTGTATCATGCCCAATAGACTAAAAAAAAAAAAAAAAAAAAACTTAACCCCAAAAGGGTCCAGGAAAACAAGTATATTGTGTACAACAAATATATTTGCCTGTGTATATTAATAAAACTAATGTGTGCACATATGTAGAATTCTATATTCAGGTGGTGCTAATTCAGATCCCAGTTGAATTCTAATTCAACATCCCTCTCAAGCTTAGGAATATTAAACCGATTATTTCATTTAAACACTTGCTTGTTTTGTGTGATTATAAGGGTAAAAACTAGTAAATTATTGAATTCACAATATTCCATGTATCGTTCTTTTCCATGTATGTTGGCTTTGGCTTTCTGTCTGAGCCACTGAAAACAAGTGGATTTGGCAAGTGTGACTGGGAGGAAATCAACTTCCTTATGCCCATGTTTGTAAAAGCATCAGCAAATCACTTTGATCTAAGTTCATTATTTGAGAGTTTAACTACCCTCACAGGTGAATGTCTTTTTATGCTAAAGATAGATAGTACAGATCGAATTCAGGACAGAGCATTTCATTACTTGATTTTCTTGTGTGTTAAAGATTTATAAGCTTTGGGGAGAAACTAGAACCAAGCTGCAGAATGACAATTAAGCACACAGCTGATGCCACACATCAGGCTTTGCCTCTCCAGATTTGTAGTGAATGTCACAGCCTCTGTGCAGGTGGAGAGGAATCTTGCTGAAATGTCTTTTTACTTCCCACCAAAGAGGCCACTGGAAACTTCAGACATGCATTTCACAAAGTCTTTTTGAGTTATATTTGGCCCACTGAGTTCATATCCTGAAATTTCGCTGTTTTGTCTTTTATCCAAAGCAGTCGATGGCCTAGATTTGATTCATCAACTTATGAATGAAACATTCATTTTCAGCCTTCAGAAGAAATGGTCATAGTCAAATACTTCCGAGCACTTCCAAGAACAGTAGACTTCCCTCAATGTGCAAAGGAAAGGGGGATAGTCCCTGTCAGTAGTCTCCACTGGGGAAGGAACGCGCTGCTCCTGTCCCGGTGCTGGCCCACGTGCTCTCGACATTTCAGCAACGGCCACTTGTGCGACCTACTTTGTCCTGACAATTCCATTCTAGAGCCATTCATTCTCACCAGTGCCTCAGATGTTCAGAAAATTGCTGAGAAGTTTTAAAAAAATGAAAAGCAGAATGCAATCTTGCTCCTGGCGTAACGGTTCTGATTTAGACTAGGCTGTAGCCTAGCTATGAGGATGTTTGGAGTTTCCCAAGCAGTTCTAGTGTGTTACCAAGAATGAAAGCCACTATTTTAAAGAGAAAAATAATCGACCAAATGAAGAGTTTTTACAGCCACCTCAAAAGCTTACTGTTAGTATTATCTTGGCCATTTCTACTCATATAAAAAAATTTTGAACCTAGTAAGTTTTTTGATAGACCTTTGAGCCATAAAACTATTTGAAAAACCAGCATACTCTGCATGTGAAATCATTACTTCTGCGGCAGTGACCCTGACATGAGTTTGAAGTTTAGATATTAAGTGAGATAAATAAGGATAAAATTGCTAGATGTCTCAAATTTAAAAGATAGCAACATTCTTTCTTGAATTTTGCAGAGAAAGATATTTCACAATATATGTGCCAGAAACAAGGCCTGCTGACATCCATTTGTAAATAAATATGCCTTGGGATGGGACAGTTGGAAACTGCCCTTGAAATACAGTGATAACCAACTCTATATAGACTTGTATGCTTTAAAAACAAAAACAAAAAAAACTAGCTGAGCGTGGTGGCCCACGCCTGTAATCCCAGCACTTGGGAGGTTGAGTCAGGAAGATTGCTGAGTCTGAGGCTGGCCTGGGCTACACAGTGAGCTCAGGGTCAATGTATATTACAAAGCAAGACCCTGTCTCAAAAAAAAAAAAAATGAAAACAAAAACAAAACAAAATTCTAGGGCCGAAGGATTAGCTCAATGGTTCCAGTGCCTGCCTCGCAAGCACAAGGTCCTGAAACCACATACAATGCTGGGCATGGAGACTCACGCCCACCAGCCATCAATACCACATACCATAGTGCCGGGCGTGGTGGCTCACGCCTGTAATCCCAGCACTCGGGAGGCAGAGACAGGAGGATTGCTGAGTTCGAAGCTTGCCTAGGCTACATAGTGAGCTCAGAGCCAGCCCAACTACAAGGTGAGACCCTGTCTCAAAAAAAAAAACAAAAACAAACAAAAAAAAACCTCTAAATCGGTGTCACTCCAGACCTAATAAGCTGTAATGTCTTAAAATTCCTGCCATTGGCACTTAGTCATGTGACTAAGTCTGAAAACTGTGGCCTCCCTTCACCTCCATGAGTTAGGAGCAAGGACTAGAAGGAAGTGGGGGAGATTTAATAGTAAGCAGAGTCCCACATAAGCTTTCTAGTGTGGTCCCCAGAATGTTGCACCTGATCCGGAGGAGAATTTCCTGAGTCCCAAATCAAACTGAACTCCAGAGTGGACCACAAAGTAGTAGGGATGAAACTTATCTAAACTTTAAAGGAAATTTTACAAAAGGGAAAATTTTCTTTAGCATATTTTAAATGAATTTCCTACCTCTAAAATCAAATTAACTTCATCCCAAACAAGATAAAACGTTTTCTTCCTCCAACCTTTATCTTCTCAATAATTTCCTCATCTCTTGTCACCTACAGAAATCATAAACCGAATCCTTTTGCTTATTTTCCAACACCCCCTCCTACAAGGTTGTCCACCTTTTTCTTTACAAAGGCACTGGGCACTTTAGAAGAAAAATGTTTGTGAGGGAACTTTTTTTTTTTTTTTTTTTTTTTGCTTTTGAGACAGGGTCTCTCTTTGTAGTTCAGGTTGGCCCTGAGCTCACTATGGTGCCCAGACAAGCCGCCACGAACTCAGCAATCCTGTCTCTGCCTCCCGAGTGCTGGCATTATAGGCGTGAGCCACCACGTCCGGCATTTGTGAGGGAACTTTTATTAAAGTTTCCATGGTGAACACCACTAGCAAAGAACAGTAGAGAGGAAAGAAAATTTCAGCCCCGAAATGCAGGCAGACACTCATGCTTCAACTAGTAGTTTTTAAAAATCATAATGATTTCCTTCTACCTTAAGTCAGCCTATAATTCCCAACTTCAAAGCCCTTCTAGATTGTCTATTTGACAAAGTAAAGACCACTTAGGCAAATTAAAACTCTCAGTGTGATAAGCATATTGACTGCATTATTGTATGTATAACATTGGAAAATGTGATAAACATGAACAATAAAACACCGTGGTCTATTTTTACCAGTACAGAGTTCAGTCTCTCTTACGATGTCAGGCAGGTAAATTAGACAGAAATAGAAATGACATCAGAAGTATGGCTGGAGGCTCAGCTGAAGAAGGCTGGGCCTCAAAATAAAGCTGTAGTGGCTAGACCTGCATAACTCCCTGAGGTATCAAAAAATGACTTCAGATTTATTGTAACTAGCACCACCTGGTCCAGTAAGCCCACACAGGAATCAGTCCCATGGGTGGGTGACCAGAATATCTGGTCTGATCCCTTCTCAAAAATATTTCAGTTTTAAAAGTCACAGATAAGCCAAGGTTAATGACACCAAGAATATGCCCTTCCTACGTGCCTTGCTCCCCTATGGGATCAATATTTCCTAAGCAGCTATACATGTGATCCTATAGACTAATTGTAGTTTGATCCACCTTCTACACATGTTGTGAGACTTTGCTGTGTAAATTACCCCTGACAAAGGGACCCTGTGGCCACCCACTTGGGACCCCCTTTGTCTCTCCGGAGCCAACTCTCAATAAACCTTTCCCATTCTTAACCTCCACTGTCCTTTTGAATTCCTTCTTCAATTTTGGAGACACAAACTCGGCACATCTGACAACTAGTGTGTTGAGAGTTACATTTCTCCTATATCACTACTGCTGTCCACAGGGAACATGACTGACTGTTGTACCTGTTGACTATTGACATGCAACTTTTGTACCTCTATTTTGAATGTCTTTTAGTTTCCTGTTTGGTCAAGAGAGATGCAAACATATATAAACATTTAACTCATCAGCTTGACTGAGATCAGGACACAGAGGCAGAGGCCCTGCAGGAAAGGGACACCTGTGCTGGGCCCTGGAGCAGTGATCTTGGCATCTGCCTTGCCAGCTAGTGGCTCAGATTTGCTTTTCAACATTTGTGCCCGTTTCCTCAGTGATCGTGACATTCGTGACAGGAGAATCTTAGGAGATGACCACATCCCCAGAAACTCATATGTTGAAGTCCTATTTTCCAGGACCTCAGAAAGGGGCTGTATTTGGAGAGAGGACCTTCCAAGAGGCAATCATGACAAAATGAGACCCTTCTCTGATAGAACCTGTGTCCTTATAAGCAGAGGAAATGAGGCCCCAGGCACAGAGAGAGACTATCTGAAGACTCAGATGAAGAAGGGTGGCTACCCACCAGCCAGGGAGAGAAGGCTCCGGAGACCAGCTGGCCTGGCACCTTGACCTGGGACTCCCAGCATCCAGAGTGATAAGCAAATAAACTAATGTTGTTGACCTCACTCTGTCTTAAGTGAAAACAGTCGCTTCTTCAGTCTTCATTCTGTGTCCAGAAGTTCTTCTCCGGGAAGCACAGAAAAGTTGTGATAAAAATAAAAGGAAGAACAAATCTTTTGGACGAATAATTGAGCAGGACACAAAAGGAGCTGAAGGCATCCAGATATGGAACAGAAATATTCAAGAGTTCTCTTTTCTGAATTAAAACTCTGCCAAGACCTCATTTCCTAGCAATCTGAAGGATAGAGCCCCATAAAAGAATAAAAAGACACCAAAAAAGAACAAAATGCAACTTGTATAAATCCAATTTGAATTAAGTATAAAATTTTGCACAGGGTCCGTTTCTAAAAATCACACTGCGCTTTTACTGAATATTTAAGCAACAATTGTAATAGCTCATACATAAGAACACTTAGGAAACACAACATACTTTCATTTTGCATTGGATTTTTATGTAATCGTTTCTAAGAAAAAAGAAAGCTGTATTTGTTAGCATTTGTTGAATTGTAGGCAACACCTGTCCCCAATCTATCCCCCTTCTTTCTGGGCTGCAGTCCCTACATTTCCTTTTGAGACATACAACTCCAACTATCCTGACTTCAGAAATAGGTGCTGGTTTCATTTACCAAATGAATCCCACCCCATCTTCCTGCCCAGGAAGCCTGGATGCCCGAGACCATGAGGAATCCAATCAGGACTGATGAGTTTGCCCTGAGGCTTGTTTGGACACTCAGCTCTGCGTTGCTCTGGGGCATGGGGGGGGACCAGGTCTACCAGGAGCCAAGGATGAGAGAGGAGAGGACACTGCACAGACACGGGATGGGGGGGGGGTGTCTCTCTGAAGAGACCTTATATGAAGCCTCCTCTGACTCTGGCCTTTTCGCCACACGCTCTGAAGAGGTTCTTGGGCCCTCAAGGCCAGTGTGAGCAGCTGGCTGCTACCCGCAGCTCTCAGTTCTAACGGAGGGACCTGAATGCTATGCTGGGTGCCCTGCCGTGGCCTAGTTACTCCCGATGACGGCACCGCCAGCCTCATCTCACAGGGAGAAACAGTGGCAGATTCTGTTTTGCTCAACATCACCAACCAGGAGCCCCCAAACCCATGAATTTTAGGTTTAAACTGTTCTCGGTAGATTTACTACTGTTCAAAAATAGGACCTATGTGTTTTAGAATTTAAATGGACCTTGAAGTTAGTAGTGACCACGCCTGGCAGAATCCCATGAAGAGTGAAAAAGCTAACATTCCAGGCCCTTTTTTCCACAATTTAGGATTTGTTTAAATCTTAAAATGCACATAATCTTATACCCTGTTCTTTAGTTTCTAAGTAAAATTTTCAAACCAGCCAAAGCAACACAGCAGTTTTTTATTTTCAGAATCTCAGAACTTTTCATGGAACCCAAAAGCTGAGAAGTGGCGCTCATGGGCTCGTGAGTTGCACAACTGAGACCGATCAGCTTCTACCTGCTCTGACTGATGTAAATAGACAACTTTGAGGGTGCTGGTTATTGGGGGCGGGGACCATGGAGAAAGGGCAGCTGTTCACAATCCGATTGTAAACTTCCGGGAGAGCAAGTGTGACTGGCCAGGCAGGGGGTCAAGTGTTGCTTCTTGGGATAATATCAGCATCGCCCTGAGGCATCAGGCCGCACACACAATGGCGTGGAGGATTCGGCTCCACCGAAACCCAAGGGTTCTTTCAGCTACAGCAGGCAGCAAGAAGAAACACAACACAAAGACACAAGGTGAGTGCTAGGTTCCTGTGGCAATGAGGGAGGAGGGAGTCCTGGGGAACATTGGGGGGGCGGGCTCCGAGTCCCTGGTGGACCTGAATTTAGTTGGAAGGAGTTTGGGAAGGAGAGACAAGCTGAATCAGACGGGAAAACCGGGAGCTTGGCCTCCCACAGAAAGGGATTGGAGGGGAGCACCCTTTCGATATAAAACAGGCAGTGACAGAAACGTATCTTCAAATAATGAACTGACATGTTGGAAGTAGAACTTTTTTGCTAGTCCTGAAGATGTAGTAGGAATTATGTGGCGTCTCTTTTAATCCTGCCAAAAAGGCAGATGATACATGAATTTCTCAACCAAGTGCTGGTCTTGAAAGTTTTATCACCACAATGAAAAAATAGTCATTAATTAAATGATAATGAGTTTTTAAAAATCTTTTCTCTCTCCCTGTTTCTAAACAACTTCATCTGCCTGATAAATCAATCTAAATTGCTCCATAATTTAAAGTCCTGAGGTCTATTCAAAAATGTTTGGTTTGTGTGTTTATTGCAGTCCACATAGTGCAAAATATGAACAAAAAATCTAATTTTCTTAATGGATGGTCTACAATTGAGTCAGTCTAATGTGTTTCTGAAAGACTAATAAGGTTAACTTTTCTGCTTAGCAGGAAGATAGGAAATTTTTTAAGAAATCTCACAGGATTGAATGGTAACCCCAGTGACCTTTCTCATTATCTTCAAACACTTTATGAGGATGTTTAAGTGGAAAGGGCTGTTGAATCCACGGTCAACCCTCCCCAAGTAAACTGCATTCCCACTGGGATGGAAATTCTAAAGCTAAAAAGGTATTAGACATTTATGGTTTCTAGATCAAATAGTGATTCTCAAATATGATTACTTCTAAACCAATAAATTATAAAATGCATCTTTTACCCTTTTCCCTCAGTGCCTTTCCCTTGCTATGTCTTTCCACTGTGCCACTGTTTTGTTTCATTTTGTTTTGTTTTGTTTTGTTTTGTTTGTTTTTTTAATGAAAAAGCTAACCATGGTAAGTTCCCACTATGGTATATTTGGTGATGAAAGGGAAGATAAAGACATTATGGCTCGTTTCTGTCCAGCAAATAGGTTAGCATGCCAGGCAGGCAGGGACTGCATTCAGAGGAGCTGGGCACACAGTGCGGATTGATAGGGACAGAGTCCCTCGTCTCTTCTTTCCCTGAAAGTGAGCAGAGAAAAGCGGTAAATAAACCACAACCTCATAAGAAGTGAAATCGGAGAAGCAGGCACGAAACTAGATGCAAGGAAAGCCAATATGAAGATGCGTGGTCAGGGGAGGCCGTCCTGGACAGGCGGCGCCGCCTCTGCTGAGGCCTCAGTGCCAAAGACCCAGGTGTGTAGAGATAATAAACGTGCGCGGAGAGGCCAGGCGGCTTCTGGGAGAAGGTGGTGCCAGCGGCCCTGGAACATGCAAGAGGAGACAGGACCGGGCAGACCCTTCTGGGAAGGAAAGCGGGTTGCTGTGGCTGGAGGAAAACAAGAGGCGCAGAGCCACGCATGCAGAGTGTCCCAGGCCGCCGAGGGGGAGCTTTGGTGACGGAGCGAAGTCAGTGCAGGGCTTCTAACCAGACGGATTCGACTTCTGTGGCTGCTCTTTGTAAAGAGTTCTGGAGAGACAGGAATAGATGACTGCGACTGCGTGGCAAGTCTGGTAGAGAGGGAATAGTGGACTGCAGTAGTGTGTGTTTAGAAATAGGGACGCCCTCAAAAAGGCAGTGGCTTAAGGTGGATCAGGCAGGCAGATGGGCCTGAGGGAAATGAACAGAACATTTCATAGACTAGATTTTTGGCTTGAGCAACCATATAGGTGATTATATCATTTCTTAGACTATGGACAATGAAAAGCTGAGCGAATTAACAGTTAGGATACCCTCACTGGCAGGAAGTCCAGGCTTAATTTACCACTGTCTAGATGACCTAGGCGTATGTAAGGGGTTAGGATTAGGAGCTGGACTTTGGGATTCTGAGCTGCTTTCCTTCTGGTCCTCCCAGCTCCACCCTGACTGCAGCAGGCTGATGCATCAGCACCCGATTCCTCGCTTTCCCAGGATGGAGGGAGGCCTTCCGGGAAGTTTTGCGGAAGACCCTGCTCTACTCTTAAGGGCAGACATAACCACACAGCCCTCTATGGGCAAGAGGAGAGAGACCTCTGAGCTGTCTTGGGTCAGCCTGGACATTCTCCCTGAAACTAGAGTTAGCGTCTCCTGCTATGTCAGAATGATGGAAATGAGTAAGAGCAGGACTTAGCTCAATGTGTTGAAACACATCCACTCTTAAAAAAAAAAAAA
>PVIC010020648.1:0-30064 GCA_004025085.1 Thryonomys swinderianus
AGGCAGGCGCCGGAACCACTGAGCTAACCCTCCGGCCCCTGAGCTGTTTTCTTGATACTAGAGTGAGGACCTACTGTGTTCAGTTTCCTCTTTAATCACTACTGCAGCTGATACCATAGTGACTCCCATCCCCAAGGGTGTTCTCACCTGATGCCTCCCACTCCACCACTGGTCAGGCTGAAAGCACTGCAGACCCCGGAGTACTTACTGTGTCCCCTCTACTATTCTGAGCAGCTGACGTGGAATCACCCCTTTAATTCACTCCCAGTCTTCTGGGGCAGAGGGATAACTGTCCCCATTTCAGAGATGAGAAAATGAAGCACAGAGATGTAGTCCAAAATCTGGTAGCTTGTTAGTGGAAGACCAGGGGTTTGAGGCCAAGCACTGTTGCTCTGGAACCACGTTCTTCATCTCCATGCCAGGCAGTTTCTCAATGTCAAAGATGCTGTTGGCCTTCATTATAACCCTTTCTTCCATGCTTATTCTGTCTTTGATGCCTAGTATCCTCAGACGCAAATGCCGAAGGTTCTTTTCACAGGTAGAGGCGCTCCCTAGTGAGTAGGTGGGTTGTAAGCAGATCTATACTGGTAGCTCAGGTAGGCAAAGCTGGAAACATAGGTACCCTTCATAATGGCTTGGTGTGAGACCCATCATCAGAGAGCCAGGACAGTGTGGTCTGGATGTTGGCTTCCCTAGCATGAGGCCGAGAGCTGTGTCTGACGGAGGTAAGTGGAAAGCCCACGGGACCGAAAGTCGGTGCTCTCTGCTAACATGGGCAGGGCACAGGCCCTGCAAGGGAACCTTCATGGTGAGCGTGATACGAGGTAGTTCCTTCCTTTGATGAAGCCAGTTTACAAAGGTATGAGGTCACACACTTCCTGACCTTTTGGACATGATGCCATTTCTTTTCTAGGCCTTAGAAAACTTAACTGTTCCCTATTTTGTTTCCTTTTTAGGTGCTGAAACCAAGAACCTACAGTTCCTTGTTCCCAAAACTGAAGTCTGTGAAGAAACTGAAAAACCCTTGATACTATCAGGAAGGATCCAGAAAGCTGACCCTCAGGGACTTGAGTCAGGAGAAGCTTGTGAAAAAGGACACACGTTAAAGGGAAAGAGAATAAAGAGGGAAAAGAAAGACTTCAGACAAGTGCCAATGAAAAACTGTCACTTACCTGAAAGCATTAAAGAAGATCAGAAGTGCAAGAAATCTGGAAGAAGATACAGTCTTGCTTCTGGCTCTGTTAAAAATCAGAAGATCCCACCTGGGCCAAAGCCTTTTACATGTAGTGTGTGTGGCAAGGGCTTCAGTCAGAGTGCAAACCTTGTTGTGCACCAACGAATCCACACCGGGGAGAAGCCCTTTGAGTGTCACGAGTGTGGGAAGGCCTTCATCCAGAGCGCGAACCTTGTTGTGCATCAGAGAATCCACACTGGGCAGAAACCGTACGTGTGTGCAAAATGTGGGAAAGCGTTCACACAGAGCTCTAATCTGACTGTACACCAGAAGATCCACTCCTTGGAGAAAAGCTTCAAGTGCAGCGAGTGTGAGAAAGCCTTCAGTTACAGCTCCCAGCTTGCCCGGCACCAGAAGGTCCACATTACGGAAAAGTGTTACGAGTGCAACGAGTGCGGGAAGACATTTACCCGGAGCTCAAACCTCATCGTGCACCAGCGAATCCACACAGGGGAGAAGCCCTTCGCCTGCCACGACTGCGGCAAAGCCTTCACTCAGAGTGCGAACCTGATCGTGCACCAGCGAAGCCACACTGGGGAGAAGCCATATGAGTGCAAGGAGTGTGGGAAGGCCTTCAGCTGCTTTTCCCACCTCATCGTCCACCAGAGAATCCACACGGCGGAGAAGCCCTATGACTGCAGCGAGTGTGGGAAAGCCTTCAGTCAGCTCTCTTGCCTTATTGTGCACCAGAGAATCCACAGTGGAGACCTTCCTTACGTGTGTAATGAGTGTGGGAAGGCCTTCACATGTAGCTCGTACCTACTTATTCACCAGAGGATCCACAATGGTGAAAAACCATACTCGTGTCATGAGTGTGGCAAGGCCTTCAGGCAGAGGTCGAGCCTCACTGTGCACCAGAGGACGCACACCGGGGAGAAGCCCTATGAGTGTGAGAAGTGCGGTGCCGCTTTCATTTCTAACTCACACCTCATGCGCCACCACAGAACCCATCTTGTGGAATGACACACCTGGGAAGAGGAAGACCTGCAGCCTTGGTTATGTACCTGCTAACCCCCGAATTAGACACCTGGTCTCTCTTTTCTGCCAGTTTTGTAAGATTGAGGCTTATATTGTTCTGAGTTCTTAGCACAAACACAAGATGATCATTTGAAGGGTTAAAGAGTGGAACTGAGTCCTTCAAAGCATGGCAAGAAGTTTTTAACTGGTCCTACTAGGTCATGTTTTTTGAAATAGAATGGGGCTTTCTTGGGAATAGGTCTACAGAGCTAACTGATAATGAGCCCACCTGGGGCCCTGTTCGCTTAATTTTGTTGTTTGGTTGGTTGGTTTCTTTGGTGGTACCTGAACTTGGGCCCGAATTTTGTTTTTTAAAACTGGTATTTGTCTGAGGGACAGGCTAATTGTCAGCCTGGTTGAATTCTGGAGATTTGAACCTTTTGATCTAGTATTTCAGTGCTGGAGACTTAGCTCAAGTGGTACAGGGTCTACCTTGATCTAGTATTTCAGGTGAAGCAGTGGTTGGCAAAGGAAAGCACTTGGGGTAGCAGTTCAGCAACTCGCTGAATGTATACAAGTTTTCCGTTTCCTAGGTAATTTTAAAGAAACCAGTCAAAGCAAAACAAAAAACTGTCTGATGCTCCTAAAGTGGACAGAAATAGGAAAGAGGCTTATCCCATATTATCTAGACTTCATGGACCCCTGACAGGTCTGTTTGACCATTCCCCAGTCTGCTCGGCCAGGTGCTGGAATGATAGTCACTGCACACCAGCTACACTGATTTGCCAGGACTGCCAACTCCTTCCCAATAGCTCTGCTCACCCACGTTCCTTCTGGGTGAGTTGCAACAGCCCCATCCAGGACACGATTGTGAAAGAATAAAGCTCGCCTGAGACACGCCAGGTTGTATCTGTTCTCTCATTGTGCTCCAGCCCCGTGGGCTCTAGGGTGGGCTTCACTCCCACGTTCCAGGGAATGTTTAGAAGACGTGATGGAGCTCCTCTAATTCCAGAAGGGCCCAAGATGGAAATGAAGAGAGAAGGATGAGGAGGGCTGGGGATTCCCAAGGTCTTAATTGGTCTTTTGAACTGTTACAGGTCTTGGAATGTAAGGACTTTTGCAAGGATGAAAAAACTGGCTAAGGTAATTGTTTTTTTAACCAGTGCGCCTTTACTCCTACAAAAATGATTTATAAAACTATGCAATAGGTAGTCCTGTAACATTGCCTTGTTTTTATGTGGAACTTCGATGTGTGCATCCAGGTGCAGAGGGTTGATTCCTAGCATCATCTACTTTCCCGTAGGCCCTTACATTCATCTTCACACCACCGCAGAGCCGCTTTCTCTGTTATGCGGGACTAGTCCTCTAAGGCAAGACCAAGTCGCACGCCTCAGAGCCTGCATTCAACATGCTGTTCAGTCCAGCTATAACCCCCATCCAGGCCCGTGGGGAGCCTCAGAAAGGGGCCTGTGGTCTCCTGTTCAGGTGAGGGAGCTGAGCTGAGAAATCTGGGGAAGCTGGTAATCTAGGACTGGAACTTGGGTGCTCTGGTTTCTGGGTCAGTCTTTGTCCACTCCAGTGCTGGTGCCTGAGCGAGCCAGAGTAGTGTCGTGAAGGTGAGCCCGGCTGAGCAGGCTGAGCCTCTGCCATGCAGAGGTCTCCTGCGTCTGTTGTCTCATTTCTGCAAGAGTGTTCGTCAGTGTTTTCTGTTCACACCACCCTTCACAAACAGGAGGCACACAGAAGAAAGCTCATTGTTTTCTTCTATCCAACCACATTCTTGTCAAAATATGCAGCTTCAGGGCCGGAGGGTTAGCTCAGTGGTTCTGGCACCTGCCTCACAAGCGCAAGGTCCTGAGTTTGCTCCCCAGTGATCACATACAGTTCCAGGCGTGGAGACTCACGTCCACCAGTAATCAATACCACATACCACAGTGCCGAGTGTGGTGGCTCACGCCTGTCATCCTAGCACTCGGGAGGCAGAGGCAGGAGGATTGCTGAGTTCGAGGCTTGCCTGGGTTACATAGTGAGCTCAGGGCCAGCCTGAACTACAAAGTGAGACCCTGTCTCAAAAAAAAAAAAAAAAGCAACTTTATTTCCCTATTTCACTATATATTCATAGACTTAAGTACAAGAACAAGGATTCATATTTAAAAATTAAAAATTAACATCCTCACCAACACTAACAGTTAATGTCTCCCTGCTGCAGTTCAGGACCAGAGAGAAAAGTCACCGTGTGTCTCTGCGGACACTGGGGAGATGTTAGGTATTTTTCCTCCCTGGTGAGAAAGCTCAGAATTCAGAACAACTGGTTTGGGTGTGCCGCTGTGCACCTGACGCCCCAGGAGCCCAGTCTTTCCTGGAAGACATGTGACCATTAAGTCCCTCAAGTTTTGGCTTCACAAGAACACTGAGTTGTGAGTAATTGTAAGATGTGGCTAAGTGTATCCATTCATTGGTAGAGAGCAATCCAGGCAGTTCTGATGCAAAGCTAAGTTTGAAATCACTGATCAACTATGAAATACAGTAGTGGTTTTCAACCTTGGTGGTGTGTTAAGAATTATCTAGAGTTCTTTAAAAATCCCCATTCCCAGATCTTGGTGCTTTATAAACCTTGGAGGGAACTACAGTGTCTAGCCAGTTAGGTGCCACTCTAGTCAAAGCCTGCAGACTTTGACTGCAGGGCGCCCTGTATTTACAGTGTTCTAGATCTCAGCAGAATAGGACACTTGTCCTACCGTGGCTGGACTTTGTCCCCCAGTGCCCTTGCCCACGTGTAGCTGTTTGATTCTGTGGCCTTTCTTGTATTAAATGACTTCACTGAATGCCTCATTCATATGAACAGTTCCAGTTCTACATAGCATCTATGCATGTGTTTTATATCTTAGCTAGTGCTGTAGGTCTGGATCTGGGTTTCCGCCAACCTGTGCCCAGGTTCAGGACCTCCAGACGTGCCCAGGCGTGTGAAACAAGTGGATGACTAGGCAGATGGGCTCAGTTTTCAACTAATAACTTGTCCCACTTCAGTTACAGGCGTCAAACAGCATGCTGCTGTTTTCCTGACAGTTTCTAATGGAAGCGACCCTGTAACTGCTGAAGTTGCCTTAGGTTTTTCTTTGCCTTGGATCCTCACCTTTCTTGGCTGGTCCTTCCTTACTGACAGGGTTGGGCACTCTAAAGCCTGACTGTGTTGAGCATTACAAACTGCTCTGTCAACGAACCCTGTGCCACACCTACTGATTGGCATTAAGGGTCTGTCCTCACCTTAGGCCAGTCGATCTGTGTTAGTGGGAGCACAGTGAGGCAAACTTGATCTTGAACTTGTACCTATGCTTTGGGAACACAGAAGGACACTTATCAATCCCTGACAAGGAGTTTTATTTTGTTTGTTTCTTTGTTTTTGAGACAGGGTCTCACTTTGTAGTTCAGGCTGGCCCTGAGCTCACTGTGTAGCCTAGGCAAGCCTCGAACTCAGCGATCCTCCTGCCTTTGTCTCTCGAGTGCTGGGATGATAGGCATGAGTCACCACACCCAGCACTGTGGTGTGTGGTACTGGGATTGAACTTGGGACCATATGCTTGCCAGGCAGACGCTGGAACCAGTGAGCTAAATCCCCGGCCCACTGACAAGGAGTTTTACTCAGTTAACCATGAACTCCTTGATTCCCGTGGAGGAGTCTGTGCGGAGCTCACCCTCCTGCTTCTCATGAGCACCCGCATCCACCAAGCTTGTGCCCTCAGCCCTTGGGAACCTGGGGGTTGTGGACACTGTCCTTGAGATCCGTGGGGGACCTTGAATTTTTGTGCTCTTGTAGGGTCATACAGGCTCCCTGAAGAAAATCCACGCATTTTCCTAGAGCCCGAAGCCCCATACAAGGTTCCACTATGTAATTACTCATGACACTGTCAAAAACTAGTCGGATTACAGTGTCTCTAAGTGTCGTCCGGACACGACCTTTGAATCTGATGATTCTTTTTCTCATCAGAGGCATTGCCTCATCCTCCTGGAGCACCCAGATTAAATATCCAGGAGGCACTCCAGGCTTCCCGTGCATCATTATTCATCGTGAAAACCAGGCTGGGCGTGGTGGCTCGTGCCTGTCATCCCAGCACTGGGGAAGCAGAGACAGGAGGATTGCTGAGTTTGAGGCTTGCCTGGGCTACACTGAGCTCAGGGCCAGCCTGGACTACAAAGCGAGACCCTGTCTTAAAAACAAAACAAAACAAAAACTGGGTGCTTTGTGTGGTGAACTTGGTGCCAGACCCTGAGTGCCGAGCCAGCACTGTTTCCGTTTAATGGGAAGGATGGGCACCCCGAGTTCCCTTCTCAGGTCCATCTGCACCTCCAGTGCACTGCAGCCCAGAGTAGCGATACAAACCTTCCATGCTCTCAATAACAGCCTGCCCTGGCACACAAGCCCGGTGGCACGAGGTTGCTCCTGCTCCCTGTGCCTTTGCCCACACCTTCCTCAGTGCCTACAATGCCTTGCCACCACTTGCCAGCCAGTTCACTCCATTTCCCTCGTTTGGGATTTGTAAGATTCACTTCAGGTCCCACATCTTGGAAACCTGGCAGCCCTGTGGTCAAGACCATATTGAGAAATGGAGGTAAAAGCTTTATAAACGCATGGTATGGTATGGACTCACAGCTTTATTTGAAGTTTTAAGGGGAAAAAGAACTTGGACTCAAAATTGTGAATGTAGGGCTGGGGATGTACCTCGGTGCTTCTAGCGCCTGCTTTGCGAGTGCAAAGTCCCAGGCTTGATCCCTGGTACCAAAAAAAGTTCTCATGTAGCGTCACTGTTACACATGTAACACTGCTAACTATGTACTATAACAAAGCATGTGGACAGATCACCTGACGATCACCTGACGGATGTATAAGTAGATGTTGGGAATAGTTAAAAGACTTGCTCACATCCACACTGATGATAAATTCTAGATTGTTGACTCATACCTAGGTCCTCCAGATAATATTATGGGTCTTAAGGGTTCTTTCAGTAATTTCCATATTTTCTATAAAGAGCAAAATTTTAGAAAAAGGATGATTTCAAATTTAGTTTTCTTGACTTGATAAGCAGTACCTCAGTTCTCCGTGTTACACGGTGTCGGCCACAACCTCCACTTGTCCTCTTGCCTGATGCCATGTCTAGTAATTCACACGTACTACAGCGTGCCCCAATTCTTTATGCTTTATTGACTTGTCTAAAAGTTGAAAATAGCATGAAGCTTATTGTTATGACTATATGAATGTGAGTCACTGTAAATCTTGGCTTATTGTATGTGTTCCTTTTCTATGGAATAATTTTTAGTTTGTATGGAAGTCTTTGGTAGCCTTTCCTTTTACCTTGTACCAATTGTTTTTTGCACATCTTCCCATAATGTCTAAATTCTCCCTGTGCTCCAGGGACCTGTACTCTTGCTCTAGTCTGTGTTTGATGATGTCTTTTTCCTGCTGTCCCTTGTTGCACGGGACCTGAATCCTATGTTACTTCTCCATTTTTACTCCCTTGTTTCACTGCAGCACATCTTCAACTTTCTTGCCAAAAAGGAGTACACAGAAGACAAAAGTATTGACTGAACTTAGAATCATTGACTGAAATGTTAAAGATAAAAACAATTATCCATCTAAAACATCTTTCCCTGACCTCATGCTCTGTTGGCAGTTTGAGTCTGGAACTGTGCACTGAGAAATTTCCCCAGAAGTTGTGGCTGTCACTTCATGCACAGCATCCTCTGTTGCTAAGAGGGGTCCAAGTGCAGTCTGCTTATTTCTCTGAGCATCAACAGATAGTATGCTCATTACAGTGTACATACAACAGTTTCCTCACCCCCATGTCTGGAAACTAAATGTGTGTTTTTCCTTGATATATTCAGTTTCATTTAGTGAAAAAAAAATCTCAAGATAGGAACTGAAGTACTTGTTCTCTTGAAAGTTGTTTATATGGCATTTCCTTTCCATCCATGTTGTTGGACTTTTATTTTTCAACCTTCCATGCAAGTTTTTAAAATGTTGATAGTAATTAGTTTCATTTGTAAGACCTTTATTTACATTTTGTCTCTTTTAGCATTCTCTTCTCATTGTAGAGATAACACTCCAATCACAGTGTTTTGTTGTTTTGGTAATACTCATGGGGATTGAACTCAGGGCCTTATACAGGCCAGGGAAATGGGATTTTCTTAAAAATCTCTTCTGTCAGGGCTAGGGGTGTAACTCAGTAGTACAGCACCTCCTGGCAAGTGCAAGGTTCTGAGTTCAATACCCAGTACTGGGGGAAAAAATTTTTTTTTCTGCTTCTATAAACCAGAGATCACAAAAACAAAAGCACTTAAAAATCTCTGTCATGGGCCAGAGATTTAGTTCAGTGTTTCCAATGCCTGCCTAGCAAGCGCAAGGTCCTGAATTTGGTCTCTGGTAACCACATGCAACATTACCAGACATGGTAACTCATACCCACCAACAGTCAGTACCACACACCACAGTTCTGGGCATGGTGGCTCATGCCTGTAATCCCTGCATTTGGGAGGCAGAGGCAGAAGGACTGCTGTGAGCTCAAGGCTCCCCTGGGCTCCGTAGTGAGCTCGGGGCCAGCCTGAGCTACAAAGCAAGACCCTGTCTCAAAAAAAAAAATCTGTGTCATATGAAGTATTTTCTCTTTTTCTTGTCCCTGTTTCTGGGTCCTTTTTTTTCTGGTTATCTTGTTTACTCTTTTGGGACTTTTCTCAAATACAGTATGTTATGGTTCTTAACTGACGTGTGTGTGTGTATGTGTGTGTGCGTGTAGAATCCAGCTATAGAGAAAAGCCAGGTTTAGTGGCATGTCACTGTAATCCCATGTGAGCAGGAGGATCACTTGGGCCCAGGAGTTCAAAGCCAGCCTGGGCAATGGAGGTCAGCCTGTGTCAACCAAAAAGTAAAAGGAAAGAAAAAAGACCAAGTTGAGACCTTGGGACGTGAAATTTACCAAGAATAGGCTTCCTTTCTTGTCCCTTGCCAGAAACAGGGACAAGAAAAAGAGAAAATACTTCATATGACACAGATTTTTTTTTTTGAGACAGGGTCTTGCTTTGTAGCTCAGGCTGGCCCCGAGCTCACTACGGAGCCCAGGGGAGCCTTGAGCTCACAGCAGTCCTTCTGCCTCTGCCTCCCAAATGCAGGGATTACAGGCATGAGTAATCGGTAGGTAATCGGTAGGGACCTGGCTGTTTCCCTGGAGACTTTCCAGAATGCCTGTGCCCCTTCCTTGCAGCTGCTGGCTCGGGGCCCTGTCCCCACTTACCCTTTGTTAAACTGCTGTGTTTGCCTGTGGGAGTGGTTGTGAGACGGGGCCCTTCACATGCTGCAGCTCACTGGGAAGTCAGAAGCAGCAGACATTGGGAGCGTCCATCTTCCAGCTGCCATGTGGCTACAGGCATCAGGCTCTGCCTATTGCAGAAGCACCAGCTCCAGCAGCCAGCAGAGGTCTCTTCTGGGCACGAGTTGCCAGATGTAGACTGAGGTGATAGCTCTGTCCAAAGGCACACCCACACTCATGACACTGGCAGGGCCTCTACCTGGTGTGAGCTCTCTGATGCATGAAAGGTGTGAGCTACAGCACAGTGGGCCACAGCTGCTTCCTGTGCAAATCATGATGGCAGCAAGGCTTGAGCCTAAATTAAAGAAGTTTTCAGATTCTTTACTTGTCTGCAAACTATGTAACTAAGGAGGCTGAAAGGTGCCACAATATGCCAGGTGCAAGTGGAAAAATCAGGGCAGCCAGTGGGAGGGCTGAGTCCAAGCATCAAGGCCTGAGCACCATAGAAGTTGCTAGTACAAGTCCCAGAGTCTGAAGCCAGAGGTTGCAGAGTTCTGATGACTGGTCTGAGAAAGGACGAGAACTCAGCTTCAGGAGAGATCAGTTCATCTTTTATCTGCTGTCTTTGTCCAGGTCCTGAGCACACTGGTTGA
This sequence comes from Thryonomys swinderianus, assembly GCA_004025085.1. Lineage (NCBI taxonomy): Eukaryota > Metazoa > Chordata > Mammalia > Rodentia > Thryonomyidae > Thryonomys > Thryonomys swinderianus. Next base: position 10,140 of record PVIC010020648.1, read on the forward strand.
TTCCACCCCACATTGGGTGAAGGCAGATTTTCCTTACTTAGTCTGTTGGTTCAAGTGCCAGTCTCCTGCAGAAACTTCCTCACAGATACACTGAGATACACTGTTCTTTTTCACTCTCCATATTCCTATCCTCTGGTCATGTTGATGACAAAAGTTAACCGCTGAACACCTTTGTGATAGAGAATGGTCTAAATTGTGTTGGCAGCTCAGGCTGAGGATTATCAAACTTCATGACCTAGAAGAGGGAGAAAAAATGAACTAAAAATTAGTCATTAGCAAATACTTGGTCCAGATTTGTCATGGGCACAAATAATTCAGCTGATCATAAATAAGTTATATGGTGACCTGGTCACCGATAAACAAGACTGAGATGGGAATCTGTAAGTCCTATCTAAGTAGTAAGACATGTCTTAGTTACTTTTCTCATTGCTGGGACAAAATACCCACCACCCACAAGTGAAAGGAGGAAAGGTTCATTTTAACTCACAGTTTCAGTCCATCCTTCACTGACTCCAAGGCAGAGTAGCATGACAGAGGGGCATTAGAGAGGAGAAACAGTCTGTGACATTGCAACCAGGAAGCAGTAAGCTTTCCTTTCCCTTTTATCCCATCCAGACTACAAGCATATTGGATGATACCAACCACACCCAAGATGGACCTTCCCATTATCCACACACAAAACCATAAACCATAAACCAGTCAGTGGACTAATTTAGTCATCACACATCCTTTATTCATACTCACACACCTTAGATCCAGCCACCCCAAAAAGTCCCACCTATGAGCACATGAGACTTTAGGGTGACATCTAGATCTAAGCTATAACTAGGAGGAAGGGTGGCTTTTGGGATAGGTCATTCCCTTGTAACACTTAAGGGTGAGGACATTTCTTAAGAGCCAGTGCTTTCTAGATGCATGGGCTTATGTATAGTTTAGTTGGGTGTGTGTGTGTGTGTGTGATACTGGGGATCAAACTCAGCCCCTTGTTCTTGCAAGGTAGATACAGTACCACATGAGCTAACTCCCTAGAAAGCTTAGTATTCTTTTCTTTTTTTCTGTATTCATACATTGTATATACATATCATGATCACATTCAATATTGGAAATGTGTACCAGTGTATGACACGATTTAATTCTTTTTTTCCCATTCCCCACACACCCCATAACCCTCCACCCCTAAATACATAAGCTGCCAAAGCTCAGTATTCTTTTTTTATTTTGGTGGTAACAGGGATCCTTGTGCATCCAAGGTTGGGGTGGTACCACTTGAGCTAAATCCCCAGCCCCAAAGCTTAGTATTTTTAAACACAGAGAAAATCAAGTTATCTGTTGTGTTCTAAGAACTCACCAAAAGTAAAAGGAATAGTTTTCCGGGCTGGAGATTTAGCTCAGTGGTTCTGGTGCCTGCCTCGCAAGCACAAGGTACCGAGTTCGATCCCCAGTAACCACATAAAATGCTGGGTGTGGTGATTCACGCCCACCAGCCATCAATACCACATACCACAGTGCCAGGCATGGTGGCTCACGCCTGTAATCCCAGCACTCGGGAGGCAGAGGCAGGAGGATTGCTGAGTTCGAGGCTTGCCTGGGCTACATAGTGAGCTCAGGGCCAGCCTGAACTACAAAGCGAGACCCTGTCTCAAAAAAAAGGAATAGTTTTCCTCCCTTATACCAAGTTAAATATAAAATATAAAAACAGAAGATTGGCTGACACTCTGCAGCCAGTAGCTCAACAAAGCAACTCACTTTCTATAGAAAATAGCCTAAGAAGCCAGCCCACCACTTACACACCATAGTTAGTGGCAGCAACTCCAGTAGGGAATTCCTTTTTTTTTTGATACAAGGGATAAAACTCAGAACATTGCATTTACAAGGCCAGGCCCAGAACCACTGAGCTAAATCCCTGGCCCAAACCATACAGTTAGGATGTGGGACATGAATTCTAATACTAGTCCAGAAAGACAAGCAATATCCTATCAGTACTGATCCCCCAAATGCCAGGATTTGATTAATAACTGTGGCACTGTTATGCAACTTGGAATAATTTCACCTACATGGTTTGCTATGTAAATGACGTTTTTCTGTAATAAAACCTTGAACTGTACTGCTCCTCCCCTCAAGAATGTGATGTACCAGCATCTCAAGTCTCTGTGAGAGCTATTGGCCGCAGTGCTTTAAGTGGCTTTCAAAACACATATAACTCAAGGGTTTGAAAGACACTCTCAGAGAATGAAATGTCCTTAAATCTCAACAGACTGCACCTTGTTTTTCTGACTGCTGCTTACAAGGAAAAAAAAATCAAATTATTTTGCTTTCTTTTGTAATAGAAACAAACTACTGTTGTAACTGTTTTAAATCCAGGAGGAGGGAGATGGAGCTAGGCTCTTCAGCTCCAGGGTCCTTTTGCAAGCTGATTACTTGTGAAGAAATCTGAGTAGGACTGAATGAGAGAGCAAGACTGGGACTGGGCAGGGTCCATGGGGTCCCTGCGCAGGGCTAGTGAGCAGAGGGAGATGAAGACTGGAAAGTGATCATCAAAGAGAAAACTTGAGCAGTGAGTCCGGATGAATGTATTTCTGTTCTGAGGAGCTTCGTGACCTTTTCTTTTTGCACTGTGAGGGTGTTAGTACTGCTTATTTTTCAGACATAAATTTATAATACTTTGTTCTAATTTCTCTACATAACCTGCAAAGGGGAAAAAGTCGGGCTTTTTGTTTGTTTCTTGTAGAAAAGTGATGTATATTTTGTGGAGTTTAGTTCTTAGAAGTTTCACAGAAAAGGGGCCGTAGACTTAGCTCAGTGGTTGCAGCACCTGCCTAGCAAGCGCAAGGTCCCTGGTTCAATCCCTGGTAACCACATACAACAGTCAGTACCACATACCACAAAGGCTGGGCGTGGTGGCTCAAGCCTATAATCCCAGTACTTGGGAGGCAGAGGCAGGAGGATTGCTGAGTTTGAAGCTTGCCTGGGCTACGTAGTGAGTTCAGGGCCAGCCTGAACTACAAAGTGAGACCCTGTCTCCAAAAAAGAAACCAAAAGTTTCACAGGAAAAATCACTAATTATAGGGTTGGGGATTTAGCTCAAGTGGTACCATGCCAACCTTGGACACACAAGGGCCCGAATTCGATCCCCTGTACTGCAAAAAAAGAAGAGAATCATCATTAAATTAACTATGAAAGACCATGCTTTTTAACTGCACTGTGTTCAGTATTTCCCAAAAAAGTAGATCAACCACTGGGTTTAGGGGGCGTGAAACCCAGCACTCTGAAGATTGCAAGTGTGAGCCCCATCCGGGCAACTCAGCGACATAGAAGGACCCCATTTCAATGCAAAAGGGCTGTGGGCCCGGAGATTTAGCTCAGAGGTTCCGGCGCCTGCTTAGCAAGCGCAAAGGCCCTGGTTGATCCCCGGTAACGACATACAACAATACCGGGCATGGTGGCTCACGCCCACCAGCAGTCAGTATCATATACCACAGTGCCCGACATGGTGGCTCACGCCTGTCATCCCAGCACTCGGGAGGCAGAGGCAGGAGGATTGCTGAGCTCAAGTTTCGCCTGGGCTACATAGTGGGCTCAGGGCCAACCTAAACTACAAAGCGAGACCCTGTCTTAAAAAAAAAAAAAAAAAGTAGTTCCTTGCTTCCATTCCAACTCTTCCCTCATCCTTTCCAGTCCTAACGCTTCCCCTCTTGTTTATCTGAAGGCAATCTTCACCCAACTCCAAGCCCCAAATCCTAGAAATCTAACCCAGAAGGACTATTTTAAGACAAGAGCCTTGCTAAGTGCCCCAAGGTGGGCTGAAGCTTGCGTTCTTACTGCGTCAGTTTCCCGAATAACTCTGCTCCCAATGTAGTCTTTTATACGACACTGTACACAGGCAACAGCCGAAAGGGACCAGGTTTGGGGATTCTCTGGGAGGAACTCTCGCTGGCACCATAGAGATATTTCCTAGAGAGGCAACCGAGGGACATGCGAGTCTCTAACGCACTACCGGTCGCGTCACTACACTTCCGGTCTCAACTCTGCATCTGTGCCGGACTTCCGTACAGCTCTAGGACCTCGGGCACCACCCTTCGCGGGGCCCAGTATCTCACGGTGAGCAGACGGGGCCCGGGAGCTCTAAACAGCCTCGCGGAGTAGCTGGTCGGAAGATCTGTCCTCGTCCCCCCGCATTTCTACTTGTTCCTGCATGCAGCCTCAGCGCCGCAGACCCGGAGCACGCCACCGTGTCTGGCACAGAATAAGCGCCTAGGAAGATGGCAGAGGGAATGGGTGAATGAATACATGATTAATTGAGAGAATTGGTTATTTTAAGCTACTAGTGTGTCCATGAACGAAACCTGGGGTTTGGAATTCTTAGACCCGTTACCGGTCGCTAAATCCCGGCTGATTGAGAAGCTCAGAAACTTATTGAAGGACCGTTTTCATAGTGTAAAACTCCCCGAGTGGGAAGTCTCGAGGCCTCGGTTATGATTCTGGACAGTACACAGCTTATGTTTTGCTCCCTGAGCTGTCTCGTAGTCCTTGCCTTGTATTCCTGGCAAGTCTTTGTTGATAGCACTTACATGAGAGCTTATAAATGAGACATTAATATCTTACAAGGAAGTGCTTGTGTCCATTGTGCACCAAACATTTAACATAATTCAGGGCAAGGCTGCGCGTTGCACCAGTGGTTTGTGTTGTGCCAAAAGGGAAGATATGTATGTGGAGTGCTGGGAGATTTGTGCATGAGCAGGTTTTAGGGGTAATTTTTAAGCTACATATATTGAGCACTTACTGTATATCAACCAGTGTCTAAAGTGGTTGTGTTTAATTTGTATAATTCACCACAGCGTATCTAACCTTTAAGTAAAGAAATGAGGTACAGAGAACAGATAACTTGCCAAGGACACGTTACTACTAATTTACCCAAGGCTGCAGAAAAAATAGATATGGTGTGGTGCTACAGCCTGAGTGTATTATAAACCAAGAATGGCTTCAGAGATTAGTACATATCAGTGTGGGCTTTTGTTTGTTTGTTTGGTTGGGGGGTTTTTGTTTGTTTTTGAGACAGGCTCTCCCTTTGTAGTTCAGGCTGGCCCTGAGCTCACTATGTAGCCCAGGTAAGCCTGGAACTCAGCAATCTCCCTGCCTCTGCCTCCCTAGTGCTCGGATTACAGGCGTGAATCAACACAGCAGCATTGTGGTATGTGGTATTGGGGATCCCCGGTCCCTCAATGTAGTTTTAATGAATGAAGTGTTTGAACTGTGTGAAAGTCCTCACCTAACTTGTGTATTGAGAGGAAAGGTGCCAATGGGGAAACAATTTACAAGTATGTAAAGTAAGACAATTCTCTATTAGGTCACCGAGATGAAGCTGTTAAAAGTCTTCTTTCTTTTTTTGCCCATCACCAATATACCCATCTCGCCTCAAATCAGCAGGTAGATTTTTGGCATCTTAAAATCACTCCCATTATATTAGACACGGTAGAGCTTGTGCATTCCTTGGGCAGCATGTAGACCTGGGGTTAGCAAACTATGGCTCTTTTCTGAAATTTGGTCTATGCCCTTTTAAAGAAAAACTATCTTACTGTAACACAGCCAAACTTACTCATGTACACATTATCTATTGCTGTTTTCAAATTACAAAGGCAGAGTTGAGCAGCTGCAGCAAAGAGACAGACCTTTTATGCCATGAACTGTAAAATGTTTACTTGCTTTACAGAAAATGTGTGCTGCTTCTCCTACACAAACTGTTGATAGATGGTTCCTGATTAGAGAAGAGCACCATAAGGTGACATCTTTCCTGCATAGCTTTTAAAATCAAAGGAAATAACATCTGACCCCTATTGTATGCTTGTCATTTGGGAAATATATTTATGTGTATTTTACATGACTGACTTAGTTCAGGATTCACAGAATGTAAGAACTGGAAGGATTTGTGAAGATTGTCTAACTTGTCATCCTTTTCAGATAAATAGTCTGTCACTTAGGCTTATCAACTTGGTTGTAATGGGAAAGAACAGTCATCTGAATCCCAGACCAGTGGACTTTCATCTCATTCTGAATGAAGACTATAGTATATTCATTGGATCTTACTCTTGTTTTGTTTGTTCTGTTTTTAGAAGTATTTCCTGACTATAAAAGAAATAAGTTTCTTGAAAGCAATAATATGTATATAGAAGAATAAAAGGGACAAGATAGGTTGATAAGTTATCCAATCTGGAAGTGAATGTGTTGAGTTGGGGGATTTTTTTTCTGACCTTTTAAACGTTGTGTACGCATTTTCTGTCGAATGAGTAATAGTTTCTGTATATTGAATCTTACTTGATGATAGTATCATATATATTTTGTTTTGTTTGTTTTTGAGACAGGGTCTCACTTTGTAGTCCACCCCTGAGCTCACTATGTAACCCAGGCAAGCCTCAAACTGAGCAATCCTGCCTCTGCCTCCCAAGTGCTGGGATTACAGGCGTGAGCCACCATGCCCAGTATTGTGGTGTGTGGTACTAATTGCTGGCAGGCATGAGTCACCACACCCAGTATTGTTGAATGTGGTTACCAGAGATCGAACCAGGGATCTTGCAGCTGTGAGGCAGGCGCTGGAACCACTGAGCTGACTCTCTGGCACTAGCCCACATGTCATATATCTATTCTTGATACAAATGTCTTTTTGTTTACATATTCCAAAACTCAGTGTAACTTCCTCTTCCACAAACCAGTTTTCCTCCCTTATTGTACGTTAGTATCATCAGACAAGCCAACAACTGGCCAGTTACCTATGATTTCTCCCTCTTTCCTATGTTGTATTCACTTGTTCCTCCTAGGACCCATCCAGTGACAGTGTCAGGAGTTGCCTCCTCCCTTCCTGGACTGCTGTGACCACTGCCTGGAGTCCCCTTCCTTCAGCCTCACACTGCTGTGGACAGAGGGAAGGGTTTTGCTAAAATGACAGATCAAGTCATGTCAGAGTTTCATGAAATCTCAAATCCTGTGTAACTTTCTAACAACTTTAAAGTCCTTCGCGTGATATGCAGGTTCTGTGTGCTTGACTTTCATATGCCTTTGGGCTCCTGTCTCCTTTCCAGTGTTTCATACCTTGGCCTTGCCAAGGCCCCATCATTTTAAAGAGCTGAGCTTGACTCCTTTTGCGTTTTCTGTTAACACTTGGGTATAATTTCCTTTATTCACCTGTCTAGTTCTAATTTATCTCATCAGAGAAGCTTCATTTCGAAGACAAGATTGGGATCCCTGTATTCCCTGTATTTCCACTTTTCCAGTCTTTTACATTTCCACTTTTACAGTCTTCATATCTAAAAGTCCACATCTAATGTCTGGCCAGTTAGGATGTAGATTGCAGGCTGTCAGGAGCACTGTCTGACTTTACCCCAGATTCTGGCTGCATCACACTCAAACCCCACCTGCTGCTTGCGTCTCTGGGATTCTGTGGCAGCTGATAGGTCCCCTTTGTGCTGCTCCTGAGAAAGCATATCAGCAAGATCAGCCGGCCTCTTCATAAACTTTCCAAACTTGGCATACAGGTGCAGGCTGGGATGAGAGGTACTCAGGACCACTGCATGTATATCAGCAGGTGCTTCCTGTTCTTCAGCCTGTGAGGTCTTAACCCGGGAAAACCACCTTTCTGGCTTCCCATTTCCTTGCAGTAAGATTTCTAGCCGTGCTTGTCACCTCTGGATTGTATGGAGAGATATTTTGGGATAAACAGTTATGATGTTGGCATTTCAAACAGTATGCAAGAATTCTCTGTATTATTTTTGCAGCTTTTTGTAAATCAAAGTTTTTTTTTTTTTTAAGTGCATGTGTCCTCATATTGGGCAAAACAGTGTAACTGATACAACATCAAAACAATGCTCTATGATTATTGCTGTCTCCAGGTGCAGTCCTGGCAAGCTGTGAATGTACTGGCCTTCCAGGGAGGCCATTCTCCCATGCAGCTTTCATTATAATAACTGACTGAATGGGCTTTACTGCCTGTTGTACAGCGTGCAGTGATCAATGTGAATATTCCTATGCTGTTGTTATTCATTCTAAATTTAAAGTACTTGGGCTTATTGATCAAGTGCTTGATTGTTGGAATGTATGTTTGTGTGAGCCTCCCACTTCTTAAATAGCTGAAAAATGGGGTTTGTGAGTTGAGGAGTTCCAAAGCAGCCCTGGTGTTTGCTGACAGTGAAATGTTGTCATGAGAGGAACTGTGTGAAACACTTGTTTCCCTAAACTTTTTCTAGTTTTTCCCTTTACTTGGAAAGTGATATCCTTACACCTTTTCATCTCCGTGTTCAGGGTTGTAATTTTGCAGATCTGAAGTATTTTCTAGTCAAAGCAGAAAGAAGATTTGTGGATGTTCAAAATGGAAGGAGCAGAAGACAGAGTGACTGAGAGAGAGACTTGCCGAGGTGAGTGAGCAGGGCCACCTGTGGGAGAAGCAGCGGCTCTCAGAGCTTTAGAAGGCGGGAGTGCAGGCGCATCCAAAGAATGGGGGGCACAGGTGTGTGTGGACATTTCTGAGGCCAGCTTCTCCCCAGCACTCATTGTCCTTTTCTCACTTCTAGACCTTGCCTTTTCCCATTCTTCCGTTGCTGTGACCTCTTCTGCCCTAATCTCAGGCTGGTTGTCTGTAGTTTTCCATGTAATGCCATCGTGTGTGACCCTCTTGTCCCCGAGTACCTGTTGCTGCCCTTTCTGTGGAACTTCCTTATCATGGTGGCTTATTTCCCTAGTGGATATTCTCTCCCTTGCCAGTCTGAAGTAGGTACTATGCTTGCTTTTGTTGGTCCTTACTCATTTGCTGTTACTGAAGCCTGTGAAAGCTAGCCTGCTGTTGTTCAGCTCCTCTGCTCTGGCCTGCGTGCAAGATTTGCTCTGATGGTTTCTTGCAGGGTGGAATAACAAGCCTGCTGCAGAGCATGCTGAATCTGAAAATGATTCACCACAGATCATAGCAAAAACGATCCAAGAGGATGACTACCAGGGTTCTCCATGTGGAGGAAAGCACGGCTGTGAGAGCAAAAAGGAGAGCTCCCCCAGAGAGGTCCCTAGGCCTCGCCTCTTTCAGAAGGGAGGTTTTGGGGGAATAACTTTCATCCATGGGAACACTCACCCTGAAACGATCAGTCAGGAGCATAACATTAAGGAGAACTTTCTCTTGACCTCAAGCCTTGTTACACACCTCAGAGTGTCTGCAGAAGGGAACTTGCATCAGTGGGAATCAAATAACGTATGCGCTGGTGAGATTTCCGAGCAAAGTAAGTGTGTGACTTTTTCCGCACAGAAAAAAGCTTGGAAATGTCATGAGTGTGGGAAAAGCTTTACTCAGAGCTCATCCCTCAGCCAGCACCAGAGGACTCCCACTGGAGAGAGGCCCTACGCATGTGCGGAATGTGGGAGAGCATTTAATCACAGTTCATTTCTTGTTCAGCATCCAAGAATTCACACTGGAGTAAAGCCATATGAGTGTGAGCAGTGTGGGAACGCATTTCGATGCCAATCATTCCTCCCTCAGCATCAGAGAACCCACACTGGGGAGAAGCCTTATAAGTGCACCGAGTGTGGGAATTCTTTCCACAATCATTCACACCTCATTGAGCACCAGCAAGTTCACAGTGGAGAGAAGCCATATCAGTGTGACAGATGTGAAAAGGCGTTCCACCAGAACACACACCTTGTTCACCACCAGGGAATCCACACCGGGGAGAAGCCCTACCTGTGCAACCACTGTGGCTCTTCTTTCCGCAAGCACTCCAACCTCACCCAGCATCAGAGAATTCACACGGGGGAGAAACCTCATCAGTGTGACGAGTGTGGGAAAACTTTCCAGACGAAAGCAAACCTGTCCCAGCATCAGAGAATTCATACTGGAGAGAAGCCCTACCAGTGTAAGGAGTGCGGCAAGACCTTCTGTCAGAGCCCGTCTCTTATTAAACACCAGCGAATTCACACTGGCGAAAAACCTTATAAATGTAAGGAATGTGGCAAAGCTTTTACCCAGAGTACCCCACTCACCAAGCATCAGAGAATCCACACCGGGGAGAGACCCTACAAGTGCAGTGAGTGTGGCAAAGCCTTCATTCAGAGCATTTGCCTTACCCGCCACCAGAGAAGTCACACTGGAGAGAAACCCTACAAATGCAGCGAGTGTGGCAAGGGCTTCAACCAGAACACCTGCCTCACGCAGCACATGAGGATTCATACTGGAGAGAAGCCCTATAAGTGTAAGGAATGTGGGAAAGCCTTTGCACACCGCTCTTCTCTTACCGAACATCACAGGACTCACACTGGCGAGAAGCTCTATAAATGCAGTGAGTGTGAGAAAACCTTCCGCAAGTACGCACACCTGAGTGAGCACTACAGAATTCACACTGGTGAGAAGCCTTATGAATGTATTAAATGTGGAAAGTTCTTCAGACACAGTTCAGTCCTTTTCAGACACCAGAAACTTCATGGTGGCGAGTGATTCTGGTGCAAAGGCTGCGAGAGACTGGAGCCTGGCTGGGAGAGGGCTGCTCTACTCTGAGGGGTAGGAATGGGATGGGGCTTAGGTGATACAGAGCTGACTCCAAGTGGACACCTGGGAATATGGGCTAGAAAGGAAATTATAACTTTTCAGATAAGCCTCAGGCCACCAGTCCTCCCTCTCCATGACTCTAGGCATTTGAAAGTTAGAATTCGTGCTTCTCCCAAACTCCTAACCACCCCGTGACCTTGTTATCGGCCGGCATTGTGGGGATGGGGTTGAGGTTCCTTTCCAAACTGCGGAGATGGCAACAGTTCGGAGTAGGGCTGAGCTGGAAGTAGCTTCCAGGTGCTTGTGGCTTTCCTGAATGTACCTGCGAGGACAGGCACGACCTGGGGGAGTGGTCTTGGGTAAGGGAGACAAGGAAAAAACAATGTGTACTCATTCATTGATTCAACAAGAGGATAGTGGCGAGACCCAGCTTGCTCTCTTGATGACCTGAGAAGGCTTGCATCAGGTGAGGGCAGTCTTTCTTGTCCTTTGAATTTCATGGGTCATTTGGGCTAAGAAGGAAGTGGGAAGTGCAAAGGGTGTGGAATTTTCTGGGAAGGCAGAACTGTCTGTAGAGGGTGCAGAGAGGAAGCCCTGGCTTATGTTATAGAACACTGACTTACTGTCCGGGCCTGCTGGGCAGATCAGCGGGGTAACAAAGTCAAGGGGTGCAGATTAAGAAAAAGAGAAGACAGAGCAGATGGGCTCGGGAGGTCCTCTCGGTCAGTACTGAGCAGGCACTGTGTTTATTGAGCAGGTATACTATCTTATAGGTGTGAAAAGAAACAGGAACAAAGTATCGAGAAATCAGTATACAAACAGAAGGTGTCAACAAAATGCCTGCAATCAAATTAGAAAAATAAACACTCAAAAACAAGAAACAAAACAAGATATTTTTAACTTGGGGAACAAAGGTCAGCAGGTCAAGTCAGAGGCTGTTTACTTGAGACCTCCCAGTCAGGCATCCCAATACAGCAGCCCCAAAGATTGCAAGTCTTCACCTGTGAGCGGGGCAGCACTGTTCAAAGTGCAGACCTCCTAACTGCTAGTTCGGGCAGCACCCCGTGCAGATCTCCAGGCCTGACAGGGACGCTTAGACTATGCCGCTCCCCACAATTTACCCAGGAATAAGGGTCTGTGATAGAGAGGGGTCGCAGAGCTGAGAACCTGTCTGTGACCGCGCAGGCCTTTGCTGTGCGCTGGTTCACAGGGACCAGGGGAGAGGGCCCTACCTACCTGTGCTTACAGTGTCCTCCCAAAAAGGGGCTTGTTACTGGCTTCCAGGTGAGAGCAGTCGTGATGAAGGCAGATGCCCAATTATGCTGCCTAGAGTCTGGGGGCTGTGAGTGGCTAGTCCTTAATAAGATGTTGATGTTTGTTGTGGAATTATGAGGAAAGTGTTCTTAAGGAAATGACCTTGTCATAGTTCCAAAAATTTAAACAGCATGGGTTGCTATTGATTGATGGTATTTTATTTTGAGGAAAATGACAGTTTTATTTCTGCAGCCCCTTTCACGTTATCTTCCACCCCAAAGCTGAGCTTCAGAAGTGGGGAAGGCCTTTGACCAGTATAGTGCTGCCTCGGTTCCCAAACTTAATTTGTCCTATGATTTTGGAAACGGCGATCACTGTTTGTCACTAATGCAGAGTTTGCAAAGAAAAACGAAACTGCCAAATGCTTCGGTTTGCAAACAAAAGTGTTTATGAACTGAGTTGCCACAGTATTTGAGTCATTTTAAGCTCTGTAGCATAGAAACTTTAAAAGAAACTCAAAAACAAGTTTAAACTTAAAAAAAAAAAAAACTTTAAAAACAACTCAAGGTTGATTGTGGAACACTTGGCTGTTGGGAAGCCTGCTTTTATTTGTCCAGCACATGTCATCATGGGTTTGGGCCACAGGTGGCACTCATGGGAGGGTGGTAGAAATGACGCATTTGCTTTCCTGTCTCTAGCGCGAGGATGGTGTTCGTAACACCTGCCACAGAGCAGTTTGTAAATGAGGACATTATACTCTACTGACAGAAATGACCCTAGGAAATCTTCCTGAGTGTTTTGTTTATGAAAATATACTAAACTCTCAAGGCATTTATACTTCCTAAATGAAGATAACATTGCAAACTTAATTTGTGGCGCAAAGTAAATGCTCAGTAGATATTTGGTGAGTTAATATATTTTAAGTCTATCTTTGCCTATTAAAATAAAGAACTTCCTGATGTGTAAGATATTTAGAGTATATTTATACACTATCTTTGTTCTCATGAGGACTCCTGCCTCTGCCATCCCCCTCCCTCCCGGTCCTGGAATTATAGGTGTGTGCCACCACTTCTGGCAACATCTACATCATTATTATTGTTATTATTTTTTGGAGACAGGGTCTTCTCAGTTCAGGCTGGCCCTGAGCTCACTATGTAGCCCAGGCTACCTCCAACTCAAATCAATCCTGTCTCTGCCTCCTGAGTGCGTGCATGTGGTCCTGGGGATTGAAGCCTAAAAAGAGAGAGAGAAAAAATGATTAGATGTAGGTCTCTGGCCTGTGGGATGTTAGGACTTCAGGAAAGAAATTCCTGCTGCTGGGGGCTGGGGATTTAGCTCAAGTGCTACCACACCTACCTTGGAAGCACAAGGGCCAGAGTTCAATCCCCCAGTGCCCACCCCCCACCCCCCACCCAGAATCCCAAGAAATTCCTGCTGCTGACACGGTTGAAATTTAGGTGATTACCATGGGGCATGTCACTGGCTGTACTACAAAGCATCTCCTAGTGGAAGGTGGTTCGTGGTGGCTGGTCAGTGGCACATCCACAACAACCTTGTTCTCTTCCTCCTTGGGGACAAGAGTCTCCTGGAAATCTGAACGCAGCTTCTCTGCTGCTTTTCATTTACTGAGAAAGTGCGAGCACTACGTGAGGCTGCACCGAGTGGGGAGAAAACCCGTGCTGAGCCTGCAGGGCAACAGGAGCCTCCCAGCCTCAGCCCTGACTGCGGATGAGCCCAGGTGTGCACATGTCTCCTGGAGTTGAGTGGGCAGGGCGGCGTGGGGCGCCCCGCGAGGGCTGTGGTGATGTGTCCTAGCATGGGGGGTGCCGAGGATTCGTAGTCCTGTACGTGAATTTACCTCACTTAATCTTCAAGCTCGTGAAATTTAGCAACATTATTGTATACAACGGAGACAGAGGTAGCGTAATTTATCGCGATCAGCCACTGACAATTTGAAGTGATGCCCACAAACAGCAGAGCTTTCTGGTCCTTGTGTCGGCTGCTGGTTGAAGTCCGGGGGTGAGGTGGGTGAAGTTCTGCGAGGTGGGTTGCGCCAGCTTGGTGAAACACGTGACACGGGAAGAAAACCGTCCGGTGAAATGACACAATGGGAGGTCATGGGGTGGACTCCGACCTCGCATCCTTTCAGCTTTCCTGTGGCAGAAGGAGGCGTGTGGAGGCGGGAGTGGGGCAGAGGGAACAGCTCAACGCGGAGGAAGACCGGGATAAACTGTCGGCCTGCATGGGGAGCTGCGCTAGTGCCGCCGACCGGCGCGGACTGTGACGTCACGCGGCCGCGACGCGTTTGAGGATTCCCGGAAAGCGGCTTTGGGTTCCGCGCGTGCGTGGAGTGGGGGCCCTCTTTACGAGCGGGGTCAGGCCCCTTGCCCGAGACCGCGGTCACCGTCTCTCCCTGGTAGCGGCGGCGCGGAGGCCGGACCTGGGCCCCGGGAGCCACTGAGAGCGCTGGGCCGGGTAGGGGCCGAGCAGTAGTGCGACCTGCGCGTGCCAGCGGGAGCAGCTCTCGGGCTCCGTTTTGCTTTTTGTTTCCCTGTTAGTGAACTCTATCTACTGCTTGCTTTGTCACTTCACAGCGCTGTGCGGGTTCAGTCTGTGAGAACTGCATTAAGTATTCAGTCAGCTCTGGGCCGGACATTTAGCTCAGTGGTTCCGGCGTCTACCTCGCAAGCGCAAGGTCCTGAGTTCGATCCCGGTAACCACATACAATGCTGGGCGTGGAGACTCACGCCCACCAGCCATCAATACCACATACCACAGTGCCGGGCGTGGTGGCTCACGCCTGTCATCCCAGCCCTCGGGATGGAGGCTGGCTGAGTTCCAGGCTTGCCTGGGCTACGTAGTGAGCTCAGGGCCAGCCTGAACTGCAAAGCGAGACCCTATCTCAAGAAGAAAAAAAAAATTCAGTCAGCTCTAATGGCAACAAAATGGAGGCACCGGGGAGACAGAGTCACAGCCGGGCGTGAGGGCGCTCGCCTGTGGTAGTGCTCTGCGAGGCAGAGGGGGCCGCCGCGAGTGGAGTCCAGATGGGGGAATAGAGACTTTGAGATAACCGTTTCAAAATTTTTTAAAAAATGGGAGAGGACCTGGGGAATGTATCTCATTTCAAAAGTCCCAGGTTCAGTCCCCTCCCCCTAGTATAGATGTGTGAATGTGCGTTGTTAGGCTTGGTAGTGATTTAATAGCAGATGTGGCTTATTAAATGCTTACCAGCTGCTATCCTTCTAGTACTTCCACATATTAATTTATCTATTCATCACCAGAACCATAGGCTACGGGTATTAGTATCTTGATCTCCATTTAAGAGTTGAAAAACGTGGAATACAGGCAGATTAACTTGCCCAAGATTGCTTGGTTAATAAACGCCAGAAAAGGGGTCCAAACGCCAAGTGTCTTATCACCACAGCCCATCCTATACTTGTCTTCAAGCTTGGTAAAGGAAGAAAAAATGTAATTGGCGTTAAAGCAGAAAGTACTGTACTAGAGACCAGTAAAGGTCTTAAAGAATGTAGAGAATGGGGTGCCCAAGAAATAAAATTTTTCTACAAGGAAGAACATTCACATTTAAGTTGAATATTAAATTGTGACCAGAAGTAGGTTTACATCTGTTCAGTGTCAGATAAAAGAAATGGAGTGAGTTGGTCCGTAACCAGGTCCCTGTCTTGTAATAGTTATTCCTCTTTGGAGGGCTTCAAGCCCTTTTCTTAGCTGTGGTTCCTGTCTTTCAGCAGGGTCCCCTGTCCGCACAGAGCCCGTCTCGTTTTCCACAAACGCCTCCATCTCTGGGAGGAAGTGAGTTTCCCTGCTCCTGACTAGGCGGCTCTGACCAGAACACTTGTGTTCCTAACAGCTTGTCTCTAGGTGAGAGAAACCTAACGAGAGCCCAGCATGGGTGGTCACAGGGTTTTTCGTTCAGAAGTGGCAGCAGGCTTACAGTGACACCCACCAGTGACCGTGACACCTGGATCCACCCCCCAAAAAACACGGAATCACCCAGAAATGGACACCATTTATATTCATGTCCATAAGAGTGATGCACGGTGACAGAATTCTGCAGTGATCTTAGGACCGATGAGAAGCTGTACTAGTTCCTACACTTGATCTTAGCCAAAAGGCCGAGAAGTGATTGTACTAGTTCCTTACACGCATAGGAACTTAGCAGAAGGAGCTGCCGCCTCTATCAGTTGGAGGCACATCTTGAAATCAGTTATTGAACTACTGAGACCCCTCCCTTTGGGGTATAATGATCATGTTTGGGAAAACGTGGTAAATAAGACCCAGTACAAAGCTGCTGAAGTTCTTATGATGAGAATGTGGAATGGGCTTCTGCTGATGTTTGGAAGGAGAGAGGTCAAGTAATCGCAACTGCCTTTGGTCTTTAGCCATGACAAAGCCCTGGTGTCTGTCAGACTCAGTACAAACAATACTGGGTTCACTGGGTTCTCAACTCTCTGAGTTGGTTGAGATTTTATCCTGGAAATTTTTGTTTAATAAGTAATATCTAAACACCCTAGATATGCATATGATTGAGAAATGCCTGGAAGAAAGCACATCAAAACACCCATTGAGGGCCAGAGATTTAGCTCAGTGGTTCCAATACCTGCCTAGCAAGCGCAAGGGCCCTGGCTTGATCCCCGGTAAGCACATACAATACTGGGCGTGGTGACTCACACCCACTGTCAATCAGTAATCCACATAGCACAGTGCCAGGTGTGGTGGCTCATGCCTGTTATCCCAGCACTTGGGAGGCAGAGGCAGGAGGACTGCTGTGAGTTTGAGGCTTGCCTGGGCTACATAGTGAGCTCAGGGTCAACCTGAACTACAAAGTGAGACCCTGTCTCAAAAAAAAAAAAAAACAAACCCACCCATTGATCTTCTGTGGGTGGTAGGATTTCAAATGCGTTTCCTCTTGGGCTGGCAGAATGAGCAAGGGTTTTTTTGTTTGTTTTTTCTTTTTGAGACAGGGTCTCGCTTTGTATTTCAGGCTGGCCCTGAGCTCACTATGGTGCCCAGGCAAGCCGCCGCAAACTCAGCAATCCTCCTGTCTCTGCCTCCCGAGTGCTGGGATGACAGGCGTGAGCCACCACGCCCGGCATTACTCATCCCTTTTCTTTTGTCCAGCAGTCTGTCTTCCACGTTCTTGCAATCTTCTTTCCCCTAGCTACCATATAGTAGAAAAAATATCTAACACTTTCCTGAGTTTGGCTTATTTTGCATGACATGACCTCTGGGTCCACCCATTTTTCTAAAATGAGTTTGATTTTTTTTTGAGACAGGGTCTCGCTTTGTAGTTCAGGCTGATCCTGAGCTCACTATGTAACCCAGGCAAGCCACGAACTCAGCAATCCTCCTGCCTCTGCCTCCCGAGTGCTGGGATGACAGGTGTGAGCCACCACGCCCGGCACTGTGGTATGTGGTATTGATTGCTGGTGGGCGTGAGTCTCCATGCCTAGCATTGTATATAGTTACTGGATTGAACTCAGGACCTTGCACTTGTGAGGCAGGTGCCGGAACCACTGAGCTTAATCTCTGGCCCGAAATGAGTTTGATTTTTAGGTTAGAAAAATGTTCTTGAGACAGGTTCTTACTCTATAGCCTAGGCTGGCCTTTAAGTCTTATCATGGCCTTTTGGAGGCCTATATGCCTTGTTTATCTGCATGTCCGATTCTTTTCCTTTTCCTGTGAAGTTTTCTACCATAATATCTGTAAACAGTTTTTTGGTGTGTTTTGCACTGTCTCCCGCTTCTTCACTGACTCCGATCAGCCTGATGTTATTGTTCTTTGAGTCATCTAGGAGCTGTTGGATGGATTTCTCATGTCCCTTGCCATTTTCCATCAGTTATTCCTTTCCTGTTCGTTGGCTGTGAGCCTGTCTTCTAGGTCTGAAATTCGGTTCTGCTTCATTCATCCTACTTCGCAAACTTTCATTCTTGTTTTTGATCACCTGGACCTCTGCTTGAAGCTCTTTATAATATTCCATTACTTTTGTTATCTGAGCTTCTGTGATGCTCCTGATCTCTTCTTTAATGACGTCCTTCATGTGGACAGCATCTGTTTTCATCTCAGAGACCCATTCTGATTTCCATTTTAGTAGATCTGCTTTTGTATTCAGTTCAGAGAGTCCTAGAGATTGAGCTTCATTTTGATCCATTTCCCTTTTCCTTGAATTCCCCTGTGGTGATCTTTGTGCCTGGGTTCTTGAATTTTTTTCTCATATCTGTTGTGCTGGCAAACACTGTAAATCACTGCACAACCTAAGTGGCACTTACCCAGACTTGAATACAAATAGGAATGGAGCTCCCATGAAGCTTCTGGCCTGAGTCCAATGACAGGTAGGCCAGAATTGCTTAGGGTGGATGGAGGTCCCTGGGTCAGCTGGCTTGGGTCTGATGGTAGGCTGGCTGCTTGCAGGCAGTGGAAGTCACTGTGCAGCCTCCACTAGGCTTACCCAGACTCACCCAGGGGAAGTGGAGCTCTCAGGGACCATCTATCCAGAGTCCAGAGGCAGGCTGGCTGCTTGCAGGTGGTGGAATCACTGTGTAGCCTCTGCGGGGTTTACCCAGACTCGCCTGGGGTGGATGGCGGTCCCTGGATCAGCTGGCCTGGGTCTGGTGGCAGGTGGGCTGCTTGTGGCTGTGGAAGTCACTGCACAGTCTCTGCTGGGCTTACCCAGACTCTGGGCCTTGAACTCATGATCTTTCTGCCTCAGCCTCTGAAGTGACAGGATCACTGGCTTGCACCACCATATCCATCTGATTTTATTCTTCTTTATGGCTAAATAATATTCCATTGCATGTATATACATATATATATACACACATATACATAATATTCCATTTTATTTATTTATTTTTTGAGACAGGGTCTTGCTTCATAGTTCAGGCTGACTCTGAGCTCACTATGTAGCCCAGGCAAGCCTCGAACTCAGCAATCCTCCTGTCTCTGCCTCCCGAGTGCTGGGATTACAGGCGTGAGCCACCATGCCCCAGCACTGTGGTATGTGGTATTGATTGCTGGTGGGCGTGAATTTCCACGCCCAGCATTGTATGTGGTCACCGGGGATTGAACTCAGGACCCTGCGCTTGTGAGGCAGGCGCCAGAACCACTGAGCCAACCCTCAGGCCCATAATATTCCATTTTATACATACACATACACACACACACACAACATTTTTTTAAACATTCATCCACTAACAGGCAACTAGGCTGATTGTGTTGTGGCTATTGTAAATTGCAATGTAATAAACGTGGTACGTAGTTACCTTTGTAGTGTTCAGAATCTAATTCCTTTAGATACATTCCACAGAGTGGTATAGCTAGATCAGATGGTAATTCTACCTTTCATTTTTTGAGGATCCTTCATACTGATTTTTTTTTTTTTTGAGACAGGGTCTCACTTTGTAGTTCAGATTGGCCTTGAACTCATTTAGCCCAAGCTAGTTCTGAACTCACAGGGATCCTCCTGCCTCTGCCTCCTGAGTGCTAGGGTTACAGGTGTGAGTCACCACGCCAGGCACTGTGGTGTGTGGTACTGATTGCTGGTGGGCGTGAGCCACCATGCCCAGCATTGTGGTATGTGGTTACCAGGGATCAAACTCTGGACCTTGCTTTTGCAAGGCAGATGCCAGAACCACTGAATTAAATCCCTGTCCCCTGGATATCATTCTTTTGTTAGAAAAGTAGCTGGGAAAGTTTTTTTTTTCCTGTTCTGTTCACTATTTCTTCATTCTTTATTTCCTTTGCTGTTTTTCTAGTGCCTTGTTCAGTTCCTGTATTTAGTATTCTGTAATTTTCATTGAACAGGTTATTTCACTTACTTTGATCTTTATTGGTATTATTTTTCTCTCGCTTTGTAGTTCAGGCTGGCCCTGAGCTCACTATGGTGTCCAGGCAAGCCACTGCGAACTCAGCAATCCTGTCTCTGCCTCCCGAGTGTTGGGATGACAGGCGTGAGCCACCACGTCCAGCATTGTGGTATGCGGCGTTGATTGTTGGTGGGCGTGTCTCCACGCCCAGCATTCTATGTGGTTACCAGGGATTGAACTCAGGACCTTGCGCTTGCAAGGCAGGCGCCGGAACCACTGAGCTAACCCTCTGGCCCTATTGGTATTATTTTTGAACTTGTTTCTTTTTTTTTTTTTTTTTT